>PVJI01033372.1:0-11324 GCA_004026765.1 Micronycteris hirsuta
CCTTCCCTGCCTCCCTCCTCCCCCTTGGTTCTGTCCATGTGTCCTCTATAATGGTTCCTGAAAACCCTTCTCCCCATTGTCCCCCCTCCCCCCTGACTATTGTTAGGCTGTTCTTAATTTCAATGTCTCTGGTTATGTTTTGCTTGCTTTTTGCTTTTGTTGATTATGTTCCAGTTAAAGGTGAGATCATATGGTATTTGTCCCTCACCGCCTGGCTTACTTCACTTAGCATAATGCTCTCCAGTTCCATTCATGCTGTTGCAAAGGGTATAAGCTCCTTCTTCCTCTCTGCTGCATAGAATTTGTTTTTGCTTAAAAAGGTCATCTGTATTTTTGTACTTTGTGTCTTTATTTCTATATAATTCTTATATCTTCTAGTAAAATTCAATTCTTCAGGAGAAAGTGGCCCTATAGTCCATGTACTTCTAGTACTTCCATGTACTTACTAGTGCAGTGGTAAGTAAGGACTCCTGACATATATGAATTCCAGTTGCAGAGCCAATGATCTAAAAGGTGTCTCCAAAGGTCTTCTCCGCTTTGACATTTAATTGGCTTAGAAATCATTCCTTTAGCAACAAATCAAGTGCCCTGTCTTAATTCTGGTTTAACCTATAATCCTAGGTAAAGGAAAAGAGAAAGGGCATAGAAGAGAAAACGGGCTGAGTGTATTTTCTGAACTCTCAGATAGTCTTTACTCCTGCTCCACTACAGACAAGGTGTGTGACTTTGAAACAGATTATTTTTAAGATCATCTCATCCAACCATTTCTTTGAGTGTATGAGGAAGTTGAAGAACAGAGGCAGGAAGGCATTACTGGATGTCACACAGTAAGTAAGTAGTGAGGTTTTGAGTAAATCCATGGCACCATGTTAAACCTGGAGTCATACCAGTCACATCAAGTTCCTGGGCCTCTTAGCTTTCATTTCTGAAATGAAAATAAAAGTTATTGTTATATCCCTGAGTTGTTATGCTGATCTGATGAAGCAATGAATGTGAAAGTTCTCTGGGTTGATCATTTATTGTTATTAGAGGAGGGAGAGAGTACCCAGGGAACTGAGAACCTGAAGATGGGTGTGGTGACTGATGTGGAATGGGGCTTGAAATATAGCCAGGCAAGGGAAAAGCCTCAGAAAGGGGAGGTGGGGATCTTTAAAAAATCTTTCCTCTTGCTACTGGGTTGCTATTGGATTTGCTTATAACTAAGTAAAAATCTTGTTTGTTTTATTTAACAAACACTTGTATAATATTTACTTTATGACAAGCACTGCTTCAAGTGCTTTGCAAATATTAACTTAATTATTCCTCCTGACAACATTATGAGGTGGGTTATATTACCATCCCTATTTACAGATGATATTATGGAGGCACAAGGAGCTAAAGTAACCTGCACAGCGTCACACAGCTAACAAATGGCAGAGAATAAATTTTAACACAGGTCTTTTTCTCTTGAGAATACATGCTCCTAACTGCTAGATATCATATACTCAAGTGAAATTGGTTTTATGTAGGGTGGTGTCATGGAAAGGTACAGATTCTAGTCTAAGCTTTGCCACTAAAAAGAGTTCGGTAGTCTTTGGTAAGTCATTCTCCTCTATTTACCTTATCTGTACAGTGATTTTCCTTTAGTTTGCCCATTTCTGATCCTTGAAAAGCCCATAATTCTTTTTTTTCCCCAGAGACATTTTCTGAAGCAAAAACTTTCGTTTTATTCCTTCAGCCTTACTCCTAGCCCACCCTGATTTATTACCTCCAACAAATAATGCTCTTTAAGCATAGAGGAAGTTCAATTAGAGCAGATAATATTTTACAGCCTCTAGATGCCTCAGTAAGAGTAGAGCTCCAGGAAAGTTCACTTTGCTGTTGTTCATTTAGATTTAATAAGATAATTACTATCTGTTATTTAAATATTATTGGGTTATTAAAAGCATGAACAATTTATTTTGTTTCATCCTGTTTGTTTACTGTCTATTTGGGAACAGAATGTCATTAAGCAAGCATTATTGAAGAGATTTTTCTTGTGCTATAAATGTTAATGTAATTTTAAGAGGCAGCTCAAGGCATTGCCACCATTTTCCCATGCAACCCTTGGCACATCATTTAACTTTGATGACCCTAGGTAACCAGCCAGGAGATAGTTCCATTGACCACTTGAGCATAGGCCTTGACTTTTTACAAAAGTACTGTGTTATGGAGCAGAAACACCTCTTATGTATGCAAGCTGCCAACTATTTCACCAATGAGGAAACAGGGAAGAGAAATTGCCCATGGATCCATTGTGAATGATCAATGTAGGAGTATAACCATTACACTGGAAGTCTCGTGAGGCCAGGAACTGGATATAATTTTTTTCCCACAGTCTCCTCAATACCAAGCACAATGCTAGGACTAAAGATGTCATTTGAAGAATACTGTGGACTGCCAGATTGGCATAACTTGGGTCTCCTGAGTGCCAGGTGAGTCTTGTCAGTCAACTATAACTTTAAGCAGCCTTACAAATTAACATGATCATAGAGGCCTAGGGCCTGAGAGAAATCAGGCTGTAAAACAGACAAATTTTCTATTAGTGAAAAATACCAAACTCTCTCACATAACCATAATATTTACAATCCTGGTGCTATTCTTCAAGCTCTAGCCTTTAGAATACCAAACAGGTTATTGCTCTCAATGTGTTAGAGGGGAGAACAACTTTTAGAGTGAGGATCAGGGAGGAAGGTGTGGCAGCTGAAGAAATGAGGCCAATGCAGTGCAGGCCATTTTATCTCTGGTTTCATTAGTTATCTATTGCTGTATAACAAGTTATCTTAAAATAATGGGCAATGATAATTTAACTTTGGGTAAGAAAACCAAGCATGCCTTATCTGGGTGCCTCCGACTCAGGATCTCTCAAAGGCTGCAGTCAAAGGGTCAGCTGAAGATGCATTCATCTTAAGGGTCAACTGAGGCACTGAGGGAGGATCAGCTTCTCAGCTTCCTTGTGTGGTTCTTGGCAGGATTGGGTTTCTTGAGGGCAGTTGGACTCAGTTATTTGCTAGCTATTTAACAGAGGCCTCCTTCAGTTTCTTACAACATAGGCCTTTCCATAGAGCAGTTAACAAAATGGCAGCTTGCTTCATCTGGGAGAGTCAGTAAGAGGGAGAGAGGGAGGGAGGGAGGGAGGGGGAGAGAGAGAGAGAGAGATGAAACTTAGCCTTTCATAACCTGACCTCAGAAGTGACATCCCATAACTTTTGTAACATTCTATTAATTTTAAGCAAGTCACTAGGTTCAGTCCATAGTCAAGGGTAGGGAATTACAGGAAGGCATGAATACCAGGAGGCAATGATCATTGCATGCCATTTTAGAAACTGCCTACCACAGTGGTTTTCCCTGCTCTAGTGTAAGCCATAGCTTTGTACAAGGTAAGAACACAATGTGCCTAAGGACAGAAAATAGTAGTGATCAGAACATTAGAGAATTTGGTTATAGCTCTTGCTCTGACACTTACTCCATAGTCTTTGTTAAGTTAGCTCACCTCTCTGAGTTTCCCTGACTTCATGAGCAATACATAGATAAAATGCCTGCCTCACTGGGTAGTTGTTGGAATGCAATGAGATTGTGAATTCTAAAGAGCTGGTAATTTAGCAAGTGGGTAGGAGTGCATGTGTTACTTGCAGACATAGTCCATATGCTTAAAAGATACGTCAGAGTTTCAAAGATACCCTTGACTACTTGAAATGGAGTAAATGATTTATTCCACATTTAGTAGATCTTACTGTTAATCATTCATTTAAAATATATGTATTGAGCACCTACTTTAAAGGTACTGTTTTAGGCACTGGAGACATAGTAATTGAGAAATCAGACAATAAACCCTGGCACTTACATTCTAGTGAGGAAGACAGAAACAAAGATAATAAGTAAAATATATAATATGTTACATAGTGGTAAGTGCTAAGTAATAGAAAAATAAATTATAGAAAATGGGTAAGAAATATTGGAAGTGTGGGTATAAATTTAGATGTGATGGCCAAAGAAAATCCCCCTGAAAAGGTGAGATTTGAGTGCATACCAGAAGTAAGTGAGAATGAGGCATGTGCATACATGAGGAAAGAGGGAGTGGCAAGTGAAAGGCTTGTAGTGTACTGTATCTTAATTGTTCAAAGAACAGCAAAGAAACCAGAGCATCTGGAGTGAGCAAGGTAAAGAGTAGTAGGATATGAGATCAGAGAGGTGGGGGGTGGGGAAGATTATAAAGGGCCTTGTAGACCATTGTAATTTGTTCTCAATGCTGCTCTTAAAACCACTCCTGGCTTTCACCACCCACTTCTGATGTCTCTTCAAGCTGCTTTAGTTCTCTCCCCTAAGGCCCTGATTTAGTTATTGCTCTCCTGGGTCAATTAAAGGCTGCTATTGCTGCCCTGCTCTCCTGATTTATTCTTGAAAATTCTCCCCATCCTAGTTCTCTCAGAAAATTCCTACAAAGCAAGACCCATACATTATGCATCACTGAAGTCCCAGCATCGAGCCCAATGTTAATAAAACATATGGCTAAAAAGAAGTGTTTAGCTAAAGTTTGTTGAAGGAACTGATTTTGTTACCTCAAGACTGAGGTGACAATGCCCTAAATTGATGTGTTATGCTACTCAGTGTAGGTCACCCTTCTTTCCTGGCAAGAAGAGAAGAGTCACAGATTCAGAAATCATTCCAACAGGAAGATCACCCAACCCAACCCTCTCCTAAGCTACTACTTATTAAGTTCCTATGAGGTACCAGGCATGGTGATAAATGATCTCATTTAGCCTTCACCACAACTATTTTTAAACATGGGAAACTGAGACCCAGACAGTGGAAAGGTATTTGCCTAACATCACACAGTGAGTTGATGCCAAGATGATGGTTGTTGTTGATGCTGTTGTCCCACAACAGTGGAAATGGCCTTCACTCTCCTGCCAATCTAGCTAGCATCATCTCCTATGACCAATAGCATACCTCAGCAAGACAGTTCTCAGAGGTGATGGGTGGATCCTGCAGCCATTGCTTAGACTCAGTTAAGTGTAATGCTTCAAAAAACAGAAGGAAATCCCCTTTAGAGGCAGAAATTATTGGGACTAAATCCCAGCTATTATTGGGACTAAATCACAGTCACTTATAGTCATGTGAACTTGAGCAAATTGCTCTTACTCTCCATTTTCCTCTCTGTGAAATAGGATTATAATAACTACCCAGGGTAGGAGACATAAAAGGCGTGGTCAGTGGGTTTTGAGGATTGAAATAAATGTATGTGAAATCATTTAATACTATTTCTAGCACACAGTTTAACTACTCAAGAAATGACAGTTTTCTTACCTATCATCCATTGATTGGCTCAAATCAGTTCCTGCTGGGATGGATATCCCTTGATATTTTCATGATCATTCTCCACTTTTTACTTAATCTTTCCAGCTTTCTCATAAGCAGCATGCCAGTTTAGGTTACACCAGCACAATTCCAGACTTCCTCAAGGCTTAAAATTACCCCCCAACACACA
This sequence comes from Micronycteris hirsuta, assembly GCA_004026765.1. Lineage (NCBI taxonomy): Eukaryota > Metazoa > Chordata > Mammalia > Chiroptera > Phyllostomidae > Micronycteris > Micronycteris hirsuta. The sequence goes on from PVJI01033372.1 coordinate 5,507, forward strand.
CACTCCAAGAACCTTTGACAGTTGGGCACACATGTCTGTACAGATCTACATAGATCTCTGTACAAAGATAAATCTGAGCCAAAGGATTGGTTTGACAAATGGTAGGTTTGGAGAGGCCTTTAGTTCCCCTCCATAATTTCCATCAACCTTTCAAAGCCACCCAAATACATATACACTGTATATAAAATCGATGCACTTGTCTAGACAAATGTCTCTCCTAATCCCCCTTTATATGAAGATTCTGGAATCACAACCATCAGAGAAAAGTGGGCAGGGCTCAAAGCTTACTATCCTTCTTTCCCCTCCTTCACTATACAGGGCACCCTGACACTATTCACTGATCTCACATTGTCCCTGAAGAGGCAATTTCTAAGTAAACTTGGAATATTAGTTGCAGAAGAGCTCAGATAGAACAGCTAGGAAATGGGGAATCCAGGGGACAGAACAAAGACCTGTGGATAGAATCTACAGTAGCCAAATTTCAGTTCAATGAAAAACATAATTATTTGGTCCATGTTCATAGGTAATGATCTCTCTATCATTGTGTTAAGAGTAGGGGATAGTGGCATGTTTTTCAGGTATCCGGCAACCTTGAGATTTTGTTAATTTCTGTGATTGTAATGCTCCTAAGAAATGGTTCCAAAGCTTAGAATCTATGAATCCTGATGTTTAGTGTTACACTTTTGATGTTATATCCTGCCTCTTGACCAGGGTGGGAACACAGTTTAGCCCTAAGTTCTGGGAAAAGTAGTGATACCACCTAAGGCATAGTATGTCCCCATTTCCCCAAACCTTATTCTCTCAACTCAAAAACATCCACTATACCATCTCTACCATGCTGACACTGCCCCAGGGATCCTGGAAATACTCAAAGAAAGGAGTCCTAAGAGGATATTTTCAAGGTTTCTTCTAGCTCCTGTGCCTGCTTTCTCTTCAGCCTTCCTGATTTCCTTTCAACAGTAGCCACTACATAGTATGCATGTCTGTGGGTTGTGGTATAGAAGTGGGAAGCAGTAATTTCCCTGGTGTGAGCTGGCTTGCAGGCAAGCTGAACACCTACAGTTTCTTAGAAACTTGCCTCATGTGTACCCTCTGCTTAAGGAGCTTCAGTTTCCACTCATTTTACTCAATATTTAATTTTCTTGCTTTTGACAGTAAAGAAAAATAGGAGGAAATGTATAAAAAGAGAAAACAAGCTAGAAAAGGCAGAAGAGGAGGGGTGGTGGGGGCACTAAAACCACTGCTATGTAACCAGCCAACAGTGATACTGCATGTTTATGGGCTTTGGTTGCCATGGAGATGGTTATATAACTCCAACTGGTGGTGAAATTTCATACTGCTTGTGGTGGCGATATTTCAGTCACTTAGGGCTACTTTTAAAGAGAACAAGTAAAGTAGCTGAGGGGCCCTTTGTCTTGCAGGCAACAAACTGACCAAATTTCAGCTCTACACACCAGTCATTTTCCAGTTTTTTGGTGTGTAGCAAAATGTTCCCAATTATTATCTGAATAGAGCTGGGCACTTACTCTTCTCCTTGGCCCAAAATGGCTATACGTGAGGCTCCAACCAAAGAGGAAAAATTAAAAAGAAAAGGCACCCTTTTGGGATGGAAAGCCTATGTGGAAATTTTCATCTTGGAAAGATTGTTTCTTTGGAAAGCTATGAGTTGACAAGAGAGCATATATTTACTGGTAGAATCCAAAGGCTAGGTATGTTCTGTCTGTGTTTCTCTGTCTCTGACTCTCTGTCTCTGTCTCTGTTTCTCTGTCTCTCTGTCTCACACACACACACACACACACACTTGAACTCATATGCATGGGTTCATTCATACTCATCATCTTTTCTTCCAAGCACATTCACATGAATGCTCATGTAGATTCACATTCACGTATGCTCTACCAAAAATACACAAATTAGATTGCATACACAATTCATTTACACAAAGAAAACATATTTCAGTAAACATAAACATTCATTCACAAATAGGAGCCTTGGTTTGTTCACAAACAATTCACTCATAAATCCACAAATATACACACAATCTTACATACTTACATAGTATGCTGAACCATATGAAATCGCCAATGTTGAAGCATTATGAACCTATAAAAACGGCAATTCATGTGGTCCAACTTATACATCCATGTTCATATATACAAGCACTTATCATCTACATTTACTCTCTCACAAATTCTCAGAATCTCACAAACCCACAAATATTCGTATTTCCTTTCTTATGTTCTCTCTCACGTGTTCCCAAACATGTTAGCTCCCACACAAATACCCACACACATTAATTTTCACCTCTTTTCTCACATATGTCCTCACACATTCCTATTATTCTTTACTTTACTTTTTCACACCAGATCATGCATACAGAGTTACACATGTCGATATGCTGTAAGTCTCTCAGTCATACACATTATATCACTCACTCACTCACTCACTCATACTCACCTATTATGGAGAAACCCTGGACCCAGAATTTTATAATGCATAAACTGCTGTTTTTCCAAGCATGTTTTCACTGGGATCTTAGAAGCCACCCTAAGAAAGGGAGCCAGAAAGGAACTATTATCTTTATTGGATAGATGAACTAAAAGGGACAAAAAAAGTGAGCTAAGTGCATAGAACAAGTAATAAGCAGAGACTTGAATCCAGCTGTTTTGGTGTCAAATTCAGTGCTATTGCCCCTGTGGAACCTGCCTACTATGGGCAGGGTAGAGATGTTTTGGTTGAAAGCACTCTTCATGAGGGATTGAAAATGCAAACCTCTGCCTCTTGGTTTTAAATGATGTCTTTGGCCCCTTTCTTATCTCATCTAGCAATAGGGTAGAGGTCATTTCATTTAACCAGATCAACATTTTTATCTCACCTGATACGCCTTCTGCCTCCCTAGTCCTCCAATCACCTGTAACCCTGCCTTGCTGGTCTGGCCAGTGAGTAATGCCAGCCTCTGCTTTATGACATTCATCTTTTATTATTATTTATAGTGTGACAACAGCAACAGCTTTCTGCATGGTGTACAGAGGAGCAAGAGAACCAATACCTGCCCTTAAGTTGAAACAATCTTGCCATGATGATTATACTACAGTTACATTGATAGGAAAATAGTATTTCAGGGTCAGTTGGGTTCTCCAGACAAATATTTCTAAAAAGATTCTGGAGCAGTGGAGTTTGGAGTCAAAGATGCCAGAAAGTTTCTGACTTGAAGCCTATGGGAGTAGAAGGTTCTACATTGAATGCTAGAGCTAAAAATATCTGGAATCACATTTTGATCTAAAGGGATGTCAGAATAGAGATAATAAGAAAACTAGAATAGATTTTGTATCAGGGGAAAAGTGGTATGGAGAGCTGAATCCATCATCTGAACTGTACTGGCTAACTTTTGCCTCTTCAGATCCACTCTCCATTGTCCTCCAAACTGCTCTCTGGCCCAGGAGGCTGCCTTCTTGTACATTAACAAGATTCAGTGCCCTGTGACCTCCACTTGGGTTTGGTGAGGGGGAAATCTGGCAGAATGTTGGAAGGAGGAAGAAGATTGGAGTGAGGGCCTTTATTTTCCCAGCTCCCTCCCTGCGTTGTCACCTTGAGTGGCTGTACCTCTTAATTTAAGGTCACAACTCAATTGATAGCCTCCTCCACAAGATTCTTTCATTTCAAATTTCAGTAACTCCTTCCTCTCACCCCTTCATGTTTAAGAGTGATGACAAATACCCACTATAAATACTGCACTAGGCCTTGTGGTTACCCTACAGTCCCTCACACCTTTTGTCTTGGTGTTAAACCTTCCCTGTATTCTCCTGATTTGTATGTATGTGCTTACTATCAGACTGGCAAAAATGTCCACATGTTTTTTGCCATAAAACTAAATTACACATTCTTCATTTTCACCAACAACTTTATTGATTTGCATATTTTGAGTATGACAGCTCTCTCCCACATGGTAGAACATTGCTTGTTCTCAGCTAATCTCTCAATTTGATTGCTGTCAACTTCAACTGGCCTACCTGACCATTGAGCATCGCCCAGCAAGAAATCTCTACCTCAAAACTTCACAAACCACATTTGATCAGTCACAGCACCTTCTTCATACACTGCACAAATCATTTTTTTGCATTTCAGTTGCTTTTTTAATCATTTTTATTGCTCTTCTATTACAGTTGCCCCAATTCCCCCCTTTGCCCTGCTCTGCCCCTCCATGACCTTTCTTGAAGTAATAAAGCATAATATGCCAAAAATGTTGTGTATTTTCTTCCACCTTTGATATTAAATTGCTACACAAAAATTCACCAATTTTGATGTTTTTTTGGCAATGGAATATTTTATTTATTTATTTATTATTATTATTATTTTAAATTTTATTTTATTTTTGTTCAATTACAGTTATTTGCATCCTCTCCCCTCCCCTCCTCCCTTCCCTTCCAGCCCCCCTCCCCCCCAGGCTCCCTCCTCCCTCTTAGTTCTGTCCATGTATCCTTTACAGTGGTTCCTGAAAACCCTTCTCTCCATTGTCCCCTCCCCCCTCTCCCCGTCTATTATTAGAGTGTTCTTAATTTCAATGTCTCTGGTTATGTTTTGCTTGCTTTCTGCCTTTGTTGGTTATGATCCGGTTAAAGGTGAGATCATATGGTCTTTGTCCCTCACCGCCTGACTTACTTCACTTAGCATAATGCTCTCCAGTTCCATCCATGCTGTTGCAAAGGGTATAAGCTCCTTCTTCCTGAGGACTTCCGCCAAGATGGCGGCATAGGTGGACGCACTGCACCGCCGCTCATAACCAGAGAGTTTAACAACGAACTCAATAGTGAAAAATAAACAACCAGAACGGACAGAATCGAAATGAAGGGAAGTCCAACACCCAGGAAGTTGGGGAAGACATACATCCAGGCCGGTAAGCGGGGCAGAACAGAGTGGAGGAGCGCAGTGAGAGGCAGTTTGCCCAGAGGAACTCACCCTGGGAGCGCCTAAGCAAAACACTACCCCGAGCAACGGGTGAACCTCGCAGGCCGGTGGCGTAACTGGAGAGGCCAGTGGGAACCAGCAGGGCCGAGACTGGCGGAAAAGGCAGTGGGGAACTGGGGAGCAGAGGGTGATGGGGAGTGGCGGTGAATGGCAGACACCATTGCTCCCCCCAGGCCCCACCCCCAGAGGAAACATCACAAAAAGCGACCCAGGTTGCCAGGCACCGACAAACACCTAAGTCTCTGACAGGTGCGCTGAGATAAAAAAGAATGAAAATGGCCAAAACGAAAGATCAGAACAAATTACAACTAACAGACGAAGAGATATCCAAATTAACAGATGCCCAGTTTAAAACACTGGTAATCATGATGCTCACAAAACTGGAAGAAATAGTTGATCACATGAACAAAATGATAAAGATAATGGAGGAAGATTTACAGGAAACCAATAGGGAAAAAAAGGAAGCTGGGACTCAAACCAATGGGGTGGACCAGAAGAAAGAAACAAGAATTCAAAAAAATGAAGAGGGACTCAGGAACCTCAGAGACATTTGTAAACGACCCAACATCCGGATCATAGGGCTGCCAGAAGGACAAGAGGAACACCAAGAAATTGAATGTATTTTTGAACAGATAATGAAGGAGAACTCCCCAAATCTGGCAAAGGAAATAGGCTTCCTGGAAATCCAAGAAGCTCAGAGAACCCCAAAGAAGTGGGACCCAAAGAGGAACACACCAAGGCACATCATAATAACATTACCCAAGGTCAAGAATAAGGAAAGAATCTTACAAGCAGCAAGAGAAAAGGAGACAGTTACCTACAAAGGAATCCCCATAAGACTGTCAGCGGATTT
>PVJI01033373.1:0-11324 GCA_004026765.1 Micronycteris hirsuta
AACACAGTGCCCCCCTCTGGCCAGGCTAAGAAATGATGAAAATATGGATTTGGGCTGTCTTGAATAAATTTACATCTAGTATGTCTTTTTTGTTTGTTTGTTTTTGTTTTGTTTAGTAATTTAGTATAAGAAAAACCTATCAATATACTGTGATAGAGAGAAAATTACTCCAGGATTAAGAGAAAAACAAAAACCAAGGGAAAATTATGTATAAAATTATATCTATAAATACATATGCATGAATCAAAGCAATTGTATTTCAAATAGTAACATTTCATTATACAATTTGGTTCTTCAGATCATTTCAACGCTCATTGGTGCCTTCTAAATAATGTACAAGCATCTTATAATGGCTCATAATTATTTTCACAAAGGGGTGTCTGCATATTGTGCCAGTCTTAAGTTTTCTGTTGCCCATTTTGAATATATGCCCCAGCCATTGTGGGTGAGGTTAATGCCATTTTTCTTAAGTAAATTGACATTATACCTTTGCATATTTCATTCCTCTTTTTCTATAATATTCTTTTCCCTGACCCTATTTTTGAGTAAGTTCTTTATGAGTCTTAACTTAGATATCACCTTATATTCTGTATCCAATTTGGATACCTGTGTTAGGTGGTCAGAGTTTGCTTTTCTCCTGTGATAGCTTTGATGACACTGTTTTGTTATGCATTCCACAGTCTCACATGCTTCCCGAGGGCAGGCACAACGTCTGTTTCCTTCCAGTTGAACCTCCTGTGTTTGAGCCTGAGACACATATTATGGGTGACCATAATATGTGAAAAAGTAATTAGAAGAACCTCCAGCAAATAGGGAACACACTTGGGAGCTCACAAAGATCATGATTGTTCATTTGTCAAATTCATATCATGGCTACTTTGCACTGCGGGTTGGAGAGATTTAAATGGTCATATTTGAGGACAGACTTTGGGGCTATTACAAATAAATCTTCTATGAACACTCTCTACAAGTTGGAGGAAATCCCTAGGAATGGATTGCTTTTAAAATGTGGTATGTCTTATTGAACTTTTTAAAAAGCTATAAACTATACACAAAGTCACCGATTTGGTGTACTGCACATACTCACCAGCAGTCCAAAAGCCTTCTAGTTGTCTTAGAACCTTGGAAAGCCCTGGTGTGGTCAGTCTTTTTAATTTTAGACATTTCAATGAGGATGCAGGGGTATTTTCAAACTTAATTTGCTTTTCTATAATAGCTTATAATGTTGACCATCTTTTTTATTTTAGTAGCTATAATTTATTCATTTTTATGCTCTTTTTTGGTAAGAATATACCACAATTTATATGACTATTTTCCTGTTGATTGATTTTGGTTAGGAAATTTTCACTGTGTTTTTAATCTTTTTTTAATTTTCTACTACAGTTGACATACAATTTTATATTAGTTTCAGGAGTACAGCTCAGTGATTAGACATTATATGAGGTCAGTCCAGAAAAAGTCCAGCCATTGTTAATATAACCAGAGAGGTTTGAGAGACATAGATGTAACCTGACAGTCAAGGAGCGTGGACTGGAATGCACATGCGTGGACTGGAATGCACATGTGTGAACAATGATGCCTTCACTGTAGTCAGTGGGGGAAGTGGACGCCTGTTACCTGAGCATGTGTGCTGTGGGCGGTCACAGTCAAAATGACTGAGCAAGTAGAGCCATGAATCTGCACCGAATTTTGTGCTAAGCTTGAACATTCCCTCCCTGAAACTGTCTGGGTGATTCAGAAGGCTATTAGGGATGATGCAATTAGTTTGGTGCAAATAAAAGTGTGGCACAAACGTTTCAAAGGTAGTCAGGAATCTATTGAAAATGACCCACGTTCTGGAAGGCCTGCACCCAGCAGAGCACCTGAGAATGCTGAACGTGCACGGGCTGCTCTCATCCAAGATTGGCGACTGACAGTGTGCGAACTAGAATCTGATCTGGGGGTTCCCAAAACTGCTGTGTCAGAGACTTTGATGCAGGATCTTGGCATGAAACATGTCATGGCAAAATATGTTTCATGGCTTCTGCTACCAGAGCAGAAGGAACATCGTGCTGTAGTTGGGAGAACTGTGTGAGGTCCCAAGGTGCCCACTTCGAAGGGACTGTGGTGTCATTGTCTTACGTACAGTGTTTCTTGTATCTTGTATCTTCTTTAATAAATGTCTCTATATTTCATACTTATGGGTAAATACTTACAGGACAGGTCTGGTGTAGCTTACCAAGTGATCATTCCCATAAATGTCATACCCATGGGAAACGATACGTAGCTCCAGTTTGTCTTTTAGGGCTGGCTCTGATGACTGTGTGGGTCAGTACCCAGTACTCTGTAGCCTTGGTCTGGCTTTCATCTCAGCTTCTCCCATGTGCCTGGATCTCAGATTCAGGATTTTCTCAGCAATCCTGCCTCTCCTCTCCAAGGCAGCCAAACCCTGCCACATTTCTCGGTGGGATTAGTGGGATAGAATTTTCTGCCTCTCCCTCATTCGTAGCAGAATTATACCAGTATTGTTGCAGGACATTCAGCTGAGAATGGTGCTCTGCCCCTGACCCAAAGGTAGTGGTTTTCTTTCTTGTCCCTTCTCTCTTCCACAATGGACCTTAACCTGTGTCCTATGTGGGGCAGGGTGAAGAATTTGCTGTCATCTCTTTATATGATCCCCACCTTCTTTAGGTTTTTCCTTCCATCCTCTCCTAGATCAGAGAGACTGACCTAGGCAAGCTGGAGAGATATGTGCCTTCCTGCAGTCATAGCTGGTCATGTCCCCCAGACCTACATCTCTGGTGGGGCTCCCTCTGTCGCCCACCCTGCTCCCAGTGATTTTAGTGAACAAGTGGTAAAGGTCTGTGAAGATGACCCTCCAGTAAGTGCATATTCCCTTTGTGTCTGTTACTCTCAGCAATTCTATATTGTCATAAGAACCCTCACTCACTCATGCTCTTGCTGATTTTCTTTCTTTCTTTTCTTTCTTCCCTTCTTCCCTCCCTTCTTCCTTCCTTCTTTCCTTCCTTCCTTCCTCCCTCCCTTCCTTCCTTCCTTCCTTTTTTCCTTCCTTCCTCTCTGTAGCTGATTCCCTTTCTACTTGTCTGGAAGCCAGCGCATCTTTCACCCATGCTCTGCCTAAGTTGTGCCAGTCCCTGTGCCTGTCTCTCCTTGGAGGAGCCTGTTTCTCATGGGAATCCAGCCTCCTTGTTTCTCCTGTGACCTCAGGTCTCTGTTAGGTTAAAGCAAAGTTATAAGTTTGCTGCTTGTCTAGTTAACACATTAATGTGGAAGGAGGCCATGCCCTTTCGCACTTAATATGCCCTAGTAGGATTGGAGCTGTGCTCATCTTTCATTGTAGACAACATTGAGGTACTGCTGTCAGGAATGCAGGATCTTTGTCAGCTTTCTCTGTGAGCCTTAAGAATATTGCAAAACACATATTATTGTAAATCACACTACATAATTGAAATACTTTATTCCTGGTCAGTAAGAGGAATGGAACTATTTTGTGTTTTGCTGGTTGTATTTTGACTTCTATTGTTCAGTCCACATCCATTTTAAAAACAATTAATTAAACCCAAGGAGGGTGTCATGGGAACCAATGATTTACAACCAGTGGGTCAGAAGTTCAGGTAACCACCTGGACATATGATTGACATGTTGTAACCTCTGAATTGTAGCTGCTGGGTCAGAAGCACAGGTAAGTATCTAGGCTTAAAAATGGCATGTAGAGCGGGGTTGGTTGGAAGCCTTTACAGCTGAGCCCTAAGGCTCTGGCACCCGCAGTCCTGATATACGATGCTAGGTCAGTTGCAGAAAATAGCTCCTTACCAAGGCTGCTTCCCAAATATATCAAATGAGAGAAGAACATAGGTTGATACCTGTGGGAATGAGTGACATCTGAGTGTTGCAGTACAAAGAGCTTGTTCAAAAATAATGAGAACGAGGTTGTAGGTAGCAGTCCCACTTTTGCATGACATTTTTGTAACCTTAGGAATGTGGAGAAAGAAGGTGCGGCTCTGCTTCCACACCACAGCTTCCCTTCACACACAGACGTGAGACTGGGGAGAAGACTGCAGTCGGAGTGGAGAATGTCCACTGTAACAGGTCGCTGTAGCTGGGCGGAATAATTTATAGATTTAAATCTCTCTGAAGATAAGGAAAGCTCTTCAACGGGTTGACTTATGGTGTTAAAAGTAGTTTTGTTAAGAACAGGGATGTATGATAGCTAGAGAGATTATTCATTTATATGTCTATCTTTTTTGAAATTGAAGTAAACTCTGTGGTATCATTCCTATGTAGACTTAGAAAAAATTGAACTCAGAGTAACAGAATAGAAAAATAGTTGCTAGAAGACATGAATGGGTATTACAAATAAGGAGAGGTTGGAAAACATAAAAAATAATGAATTTATCTTATATAATGTAATGAAAATATAAAACCCATGTAGATAAATGTTTTGCTATATAATAACATATATCATATTATATTGTTCTTACTTTGACAGTTCCTGCTATTGTAGGATATATATATATAATGTATACGTTTGTTTATATAAAGTACATGTGTAATACATACATACACATATGCACAATATATGTGTAATACATTGTGATATAATGTGGTAGGAAACTGACATTTACTTTGGCCAATTTGTTTCACAGCTTATGATGGAAGCAGAGGTTGAGAAGATGCTTTCCTGTTTCAACTCTTGCCCTTGCTGCTCCGTGTTGCCACGAGAGTGTGCCTGACCCAGGCTGCTGGAGGACTTTTCCTTGTCCTAGACGAAGCCATTCAGAGGTCCACAGCCAGTTGTTCCTCAGACCTAACAGGGAGTTCAGCCAAGCCCAGAAACACTGTTCAGTCTAAGCTGTCAGTCCACACATTTATAAGTTACAGGATTTATTGTTTTAGCCTTGAGTTTGGGAGTAATGCACCGTTATTGTTACAAGGGCTAACAGATACAATGGGAGGTACAAGTGCTTGATTGAACAGCCTTTGGTGTGGCTTCTAGAAGATAAGAACTCATTTATGTTACAGCAGCGTAGGTAGGCCCTCCAATGACATCTGTGTTGACTCTGTGATTGTCTGTCTTGTGGTTTCAGAGCTGGGACCTCTGAGCCCAGCAAAGTGGAAGGACCACGGCAACAGTCTCCTGTGAAGTATGAGGAGCTTCCCAACTCAGGGGCCACTTTACCTGGTCACAGGATTCTATTCCTAAGAAGAGGTCTCAAGAACACTGTTAGCTTTGCAGTGAAAAGTAATTAGACTTCCTTTACATATTCACACACACACACACACACACACACACACACACACTCTACTACACAAACATTATGTACACAGGCATTCTCATCCCATTTCTTATTTTTTCCTTGATATTTGGGATCTTTTCTTTTCAGTTTGAAATTTTAAGTGTCTGAGAAAAATTCTGGCATGAAGAATAAATCATTTTCATAGAAATTCAGTGTTTCCATTTTCCTTGTATTCATCCCATAAGAACTCAGGGTGTCCAAGAAATATTACAAATAAGTAGATGTCCTCACCCCCACAAGTCTCTACTGGGGAATGGGACACATGGAGCAGGGCCATTGAGAGTTATTTTGCATATCAACAGTTTTGCAAATAATGGCAAAAACAGTTACGTAACATATCTGTAACTTTCGGCTGACTTCATAGATCTGTTTAGTAGCTGTGGCCATGCTTTGAGCCAGGGTGATGGGAGTGACTTCCACCCAGGATGTCACTGGGAGGCAGCTCCCCCTGGTTACAGCACCTGCATGAGAGCTTGGCGATGGTTGGTTCTGTGCCAGGTGGCCACACCTGCTGGGACTTACTATGGAGTCCAGAAAAGCTGGAAAAATACATGAATGCTGGCAGGTGTAGCCGATTGTGGGAGGAGCTGGAAATGGGGATGCAAAGGAAGATTAGCACAGGGATTGAAAACCAGGCGTGGCAGCCATGGGGGGCATCTTTGCAGTTTTGGGGACTAGCCCTGCAGTTTTGGGGCTCCCTTAACCACATGGCTTAGTAAACCAGAAAGGAAGATGTAGCAGCGATGCAGAGCTCTCTGTTAGCAGTTTGGAAGAGTGCAGGAGAGACGCTGTGGGAAGGAAAGGGGTGAAAGGACTCTTGCTGGTGGGCCATGAGAAGGTGCCACATGGGTTTGGATTAAGAACTGGAGATCCTGGCAACACAGTTTATAGTGCCGGGAACCGGGTGAGGCCTGCCAGCCAAGCATGGATTACTGGGAAGGACGGGGGGATAGCTGAGCCACAGACTTCTATTGTTTTCCTGAGATCCAGTACTCCTGACTGGGCAAAGCGGGGAAGGAAGGACTGTGTGTTTCATCTTCTCATTTGTGAGACCTTGATTATTTTAATGTATGCTATTCTTCACTTCATCACTGTTGCAAAATTCAAACTTTTATAAAGGGTTACCTTCTCAAAATCACCTTCTGTGACTCTGTTGGAACATACAAATTTTTTCTCTTAGCATTGTTTCATGAATGCATGATGATTATAAAATAAGCAAAACCTTGGGCTTTCTTGAGTGCTTGTTATGTATGCGCCTAACCCTGTGCCAAGAGCATTGAGAAATGTTGAAGTACATAAGGTAAAGTGCCATCCTTATGGAGTCTAATGTATTTGGGGAGGGAAGTTTGGTAACTTGAAACAATAGCAAAGGTTTCAGGAAGGGCAGTCACTAAGAGTCAGATTCTGGGTACAGATTCGGCACTAATGTATGACATTAGAACACAAGGAATTCAAGGATTCTGTTCTAGAGATGAAGCCTTGGATAAGCTAGAGCTTTAAAGTGTTTATGATGTGACCAGTGTGAAATACACACAAAAGGGAAATTTGAGTGAGTGGAAACCCTGAAAGGAAATTCAAGGCCTTGAAGTGCGTATGCATCAAGAAGAAGAACAGACTGACGGGAAGAGAGGCATATTTTGGGAAGAAGTAGGAATGCACTTTAAAATGGTGGAGGTTGAGCAGATGCAGAAACTTAGGTTTGTTATGTGAAGCTTTTGTGCAGTCAGAAGACATGCCCTCACATCTACCGAGACTAGAGTTTAGTAAATGTGATCTATTTCGCCATTATTTGAAAAGATAAGGTGACATCTTCTATTTTACCAATGAATCACTCAAGCACCCATCTCTTCTTACTAGTGATCAGTAAGGTTCCCCTTGAACTCTTTTGCTATTTCTCTATTCAGTTTTCAAAGAATCTCTATTTTAATTTTGTTTTTCCCCAAAATAAAACCTGAAGCAAGGACTTAGGTGAAGTTAGTTTGTATAGGAATGAATCTTAGGGAGCAAGAGTCAGAAAATACGTAGGGAAAGATTGGGGCTTGATATCCTAGGATCTCCCAAAAAGGTATAGAAGAAAATAAGAAATTATGTAGAGCAACGTTAAGGCTTGATTCTGCCAGGATCTCCCAAGAAGGGTATAGAGTCCCTTTCAGGATTGTCAGCTGGAACTCAAGAAGCTAGTGCATTTACCAGTCCTCTTTCATCACTGGTCAGTGCTTGCCCGCAGGGCTGGTAATTGCTCTGTCCTTGTAGGCAGAGTGCTCTCCTCAGGAGTGAGAGGAGGCCGTGGGGTAGAAAGTAAATATTGCGCTGTGTGCCGCATGCCTAATGTTGGATGATACCTGAAATGAATCTGAGAGTCCACAGAACTCTGTACTGCAGCCCTTGATAAAATTAAGGCTAGGCACTTGGATGAGACATTGAATCACACGTGCTCTTGCACTACTGAAATGCATGCTTGTCCTATATGTTGTTTCACTGTGTCACTGAGTCTTCAAGGTTGCGACTGGCTGCAATGTGTTTAAAACACTTCAAACCGGAGCATTGCAGGACACGAGATTCGGGCCCCACTTCAACAGGTACCAAGGCTGTAATTGACAGCCATCTTCTCCCTCTTCCTCCACACTCTCCAGATTTCCTGTGATAGCACTTTAGCAGAGGCAGCCTGCTTGACGGATGGGGTGCCCCAGACTCATCATCAGTGAAGGGTCGCAGTTCTGATCACTTTGCTCTCTTCAGGCCTTGCAGCAACGACTGCCACGTGCTGTTTCTATGGGCTGTGGAATTACCCAGTATGAATCACTGAAATTACAGACATATTCCTCCTCGCCCTCATTGTGTGACAACAACCTGTGCTTCACAGCAATCAGGGTCAGTGACCCCTCCAAGTCTAATAACTCCTTTTTTGCTCGTTGGCCCATTGGCACAAGTTCAAAGACATCTAGGTCATGGCCGTAGCTCTGCTGGAACCCTTACTGAACCTTCTGGTAAAAGCCTTCTTCCTTGGGAACTAGACCTCTAATCCAACAGAGCCTGAGTCGTGGGAAAGAAATGACAAATTCTGAAATGGGTTATGGGAGTGACATCGGAAGAGTCTAGTTCACATTCATTTGTTAGTTTCTAAACTTAAATATTTTAGCTTAGACGATAAAAGTACCCATATGTCAGCCATTGACTTAAGAAATATGACTGCTTCGTGCAGAATAGCATTCCAGTCACTAAGAGAGTTGCCCCTGAGTGGCTACTTAGCTGAGTCTTTAATAGCCCATTCCATCATTTCTTCTAGATCACCTGCCCTACGCACCATGGCCTGGGGCATTTTTTAGGTTTGAGGCTGAACCCTTCCCTAGTGATGCTGTACCTAATGTACCATTCACAACACCCATTGTGTAGTAAAGTGGGTACTTTGTTCTGTGGAGATTCAGTTTGGGACTGGATGGGAAAATAAAATTGAAAATATATTTTTAACAAAAGCTTCAATTGCCAAAATGGTAAAGTTTAGGATTCTTGGAAGGATGAGCTCCCAAGTAAGGTATAACGATTTTTTGCAGGAAATGTAACCTGTCACATACACCATACAAAGGTATGAGATTTACATGTAATATGTGTATGAAGACATTTTGTGACACCAGAAGACACTACTCATGCCATTATTTTCTAAAGGAGTGAAGATTGTAGACATTCATCTTTCTTTGTTTCTCATATTCAGACAGAAGGAGCTTTTATTCCCAAAAGAAGACAATGATTTTCTATGTTCCCGTCTCCACAACCACTTCTCCCCTCCCCCCAACACCAGTGCTGTGCTCTGAGGTTTCTGTACACCTCCCCCTGTCACTCATCTCACTGTGCCCCCCTGAGAGCACAGAAGTACATCGCTGCATCCTCCGGCTGGGAGTCCGAGATCCTGAGGCTGAAGTGTTTGCTTGCTTTCTGGAAGTTCACAGAGAAGCGATCAATTGTTGCATTTTGTTCCTTATAAGCTTCTTGGCGGATAATGAAAATCATCTCTCCACTGGGAGGCTGTTTGTACCAGAACAAATAGTAATCACTGTCACTTGTGTCATATGAGCAGGCCAGGGTCACAGTCTCTGCCTCCTGCACAGATGTTTCTCGTTGAGGCTGAGTGACCGTCTGGGCCATGCTGGATCCTGTGGGAAGGAACACAGAAAGGACTGACTGCACTGGGTGTGACAGCAGACAGACAGAGCAGGCAGACTCACAGCTGGTTCCCATCCCCACCCACCTTTCTCTCCTTGACCCAAACCTCAGGTAGAACCTGTCAGCTTTGGGGCTCCCCATAGCTGGGTTCTGTGAGGTATGCGGGTCTTTGGCTGTTAATCTCCTCGAACAAGAGGAGATTTTAAGGCCCCTTAGAAAACAGTGTAAATAAAGACTGACACCTTCCTTACCCAGACAGGCAGAGACAACGGCTGCCCACAGCACGGCAGCAGGCGCCATGCCCACAGCTCTCCCTCAGAGCAAGAAGTCTGTGCTCTGCTCTGGTCTGGGTGCTTCTCTGTGCTGGTGACAGGAAATGGTGTCACAGGTGGGAGGGGGACTGTGTCTCAGTGAGTTTTCCCAACACTTTTTGGTCTTTCAGAAAATAGGCCCTTGATTATAATTTTAAATGAAAGTAAATAATGTTTTCTGAGTTATTTTATTCTAGAATGAAAATGCAGAGGGAGAAGCTGGCAAATTAATTTCTGATAAGACCTAATCTTGGAGAGAAGTCAGGACCTAGAATGGTGAGCAGAATTGGCAGGTTTTCATGTGCAACAAAGGCAAACTCTACGTTTTCTTTTTCAAATAAATATGACTAAGCAACTATGATATATATGAACAAATAATTATGGGTGATAATAAGATGTTTTATTTATATGTTCAATTTTTATATTTTTATAAATTCTCAAAATAAAGAATGAAAAGAGATTTTTATGACTGAAAAGAGCACTGACTAGAGCAGTAGCTGATCACCTCATGTCCAGTTGAGCTTATTTTTCCACAGATATTTAAAGAAAATTAGTCCTTGTTGGTGCTGCCTCAGAAAACTCTGACATAAGTATTGCAAGAGTTCTCATCAGCACGCAATTACCTCAAACTACTCGTTAAGAGTTGTTGTGCCTGGCTGGTGTAGCTCAGTGGATTGAGCGCGGGCTGGGAACCAAGCAGTCCCAGTTCGATTCCCAGTTGGGGCACATGCCTGGGTTGTAGGCCGGGTCCCCAGTGAGGGCCATGTGAGAGGCAACCATACATTGCTGTTTCTCTCCCTCTCTTTCTCCTTCCCCTCTCTCTAAAAATAAATAAGTAAAATCTTTAAAAAAAAAGGAGTCATTGTCACCTCTCATTCCATTTTGAGAAAATATTGGGAACAGAAACTTTTTTAAAAGAAAACATACCATAAATCACTAGCATTTTACATTTTCAGAAGAGTTGACGGAGATATCAATTCCAGAGTTGGATCCTAAGCCATATGGAAGGATTCCTGTCACACCCAGGAACTGTCTCAGCAGCAGGGTTCTCTGTGACACAGTGGTTAGGTGTTTAGCCTCTCCACTCAGGTGTGCAGGGAGTTGTGAGAGTTGGGACTGGCTCTGAATAAGGCTGAGAAAATGTCTTGTGCCCCAAAACCTGGTTTGATGGCAATGGAAGAAGGGACAACAGAATTTCTTCTAGATCATCTTCATTCTTGTCCTATGATTTGAATCCTATATCTTTGTTGTGCATCTCTGCAAGTCAGTTCCAATATGAGGATTTGTGTAAGCAGCTTGTGTGCAAGTGATTCTATCAAATGATGGAAGGAAATGAATGAGGGAAAGGAAGGAAGCCAATGCAGGGTGTTGTCATCAACCAGTCATTACTGTGGGCAATTGGAGCTTAACCCAGCTGGGCGAGTCTGGCATTCAGTACAGCATGCCCTCTGGAGTTTTCCCAAGTGAGGTGTGAAGGTGCTGGAACAATCCATGAACTCACTGTCCACTGCTGATTGAGGGCTGCTTTAGGAGCTCAGCACTATTGTGAAGAACAGCT
>PVJI01033374.1:0-11319 GCA_004026765.1 Micronycteris hirsuta
CATTCAGTCTCTATAGTGGAAACAAGGAGTTGGAATGACTGTTGGGTAGCCAACCAAACACCCACTGCAAGCAACAACATTGCGAACAAAAAGTAATAGTAGTGGCTTACACTCCCTGAGCTATCGGAACACGGCAGACAGTGTTTTAAGGGAATAGCTTGCATTACTCTGGTTCATCCCAACCACACTACTACGAGACGGGTATTGCAGGCAAGGAAGCCAGGGCTCAGAGAGGTTTAAAATTGTGTGCTACGATCACACAGTTAGAAAGCCCACTCTCGGCCTTTTGGAGACCCAGGTCAGGGAGACAGTCCTTGACCTCAAAAGACACAGTTCCAAGGAAGCCTGGGGGTGTGTGGAATAAATCAGTGCAAAATGGTGAGGTAAGGGCTTTATCGATGTGTAACAGGGTGTGAACTAGTAAGAAACCGCCTGGCTCAGCATCCCTTGCCCCTCCCCTCAGCAAGTGAGATGGACATGGTTCTTCCAATGAAAGCTCCCAGGGGCCTCAGGACGGGGAGAGCTCCCCAAACTTGGAGGAGGAGTGCAAGCATTTTTGGGTTGTGTGACAATGCAGTGCTGCCTCACACTACCCAGGGAGGTGACAGGGCCCCAGTGGGAATGACTGCGATGCTGTGAGAGGAGGCTTCAGCCAGCACGGCCTGGACACTCGTGCCCAAGCTGGGAGGGAGCAGCGAGGACACCCACCCGCCAGGGGTGGGCAGAGTCGGACAGCAGCGGCTCAGATCAGAGCACAGACAGCATGTGGCGTCTCCGCCTTCTCTGTCACCCTGGAGGCAGGGAGGGACTCCGGCAACCGCTGAGGGTAATTTATTACACTCTGGGGCATTAGACTGCATTTTATTTGGAACAACAAGTTGCAGTGGCGTTTTGTAGATCCAGAGAGAAAGCCAGCCTGGCCTTACAGCTGCGTGCACAGACAGGTGGAAATGCAGAAAAAGGAACCGCTGCCTCTGTCACAAAGCGAAGAAACCCAGGGAAGCCTGCACAGATGGGGTGCGGCTGAAGCAGGGTACTGAAGGATGAACAGGAGTCCACCAGGGGGATGAGAGAGGGAAAAGTTCTTTGCAAAGGCAAAGAGGTGTGAAAGGCATTGCTGCCCCTCAGAACTGTGAGTATTCTGGGTGAACGGCACAGGGGCCAGGAAGTGAGGTCGCTAAAGAAGACACTGGGGTTTCATCTTGAGCTCCAAGACCGTGGGTAGGTAAGACTCATGTGCAGGAATAAGTCCGAACTGCTTAAAACTGCAGAATTGGAATGAGAGGTTTCCAAACTTACATTTTTAAGTAGAAGAACATTTTCTTATCCATGAACTGCTTTATAAATTGAAATTAACTGTAACTCTAACATATATGGTAAATCAGACATAATAAGGATAAATTTTTTCCTGCCCATAATTGTCTTGGCTGCAGGAAACATGATTTTACTAATAAATTAAATTAAACCTGACCTTGTGCGCCCAGAGACAAGGCTTGTGACAAGCTAATCACTGCCACTCCGCCTAGACCCTCCCCCACCCAGAGTCCAGGGAAAATCCAGGGTCTGATCCAGTCTAGATGGTGTGGGGGGGCCTGTGGGTTTAGACCACATGGGTGACTTCCAGACTGTGGACTGCCCTCTGCTGTCACCCCGAGCTGGCTCCCTGATGCAGGACACGGGTCCTTTCCCTGGTCCAGCTTCCCTGGGGACACCAGGCAGCCATTTCCCTCTGAGCTGGGCATAGGCCCCAGCTACTCCCAGGACCTCCAACAGGCCCTGGCCCCAGAGCAGGGGATCAGCCCCGCCCAGCTCAGCCCACCTCTGGGGGCCCCAGTCTCCCCCAGGCCCTCTCAGGTTAAAGTCCGAGTGTCTGAGCCTGGTCCAAAGCAGCGTTTCTCAGACTAAAGGTCATGGCCCATCGATAGCTTATAAAATCAATTTAGTGGGTCCTGACTATAATGCTGTCGTTTATTTATTTATTTATTTATTTATTTATATTTCTTTGTACTTTTATTTTATTGTTGTTCAAGTGCAGTTGTCTCCATTTTTCCCTCCACCATTCCTCCCCACCCCAGCCACCCCCACCTCCCACCCGATCCCACCCGCCTTGGTTTTGTCCATGTGTCCTTTATACAAGTTCCTGAAAACCTTTTCCCCCTTTATCTCCTTCCCACTCCCCTCTGGTTACTGCCAGTTTGTTCTCAATTTCAATGTCTCTGGTTATATTTTGCTTGCTTGTTTGTCTTGTTGATTAGGTTCCACTTATAGGTAAGATCATATTACTTAAGATTTGAAGGGTGAAACAACTCACTAATTTTATTTAATTATTTGTTTGTTTTGGTCATGCATACATTTATCTTCATCAACTACCTAACATCTTTTTAATGTTTTTTTTTTGCCAAATATCTGATGAGGAACACTTTCAAACATATCAAAAAGTTGAAAGAATTAAACAGTGGCTACCCATAGCCCCATCATCTAGATTCGATCATTAATGTATAATTTTTAATTTTTTAGATTAAGGTATAATTCGCATACGGGGAGACTCACCCATTTCAGTGTACGGTTCTCTGAGTTCTGCGAACACAGTCAAGTGGCCACCCCCGCAGCCGTGATACAGAACAGCTCCTTCAATCCGAAAGATTCTCCCCTGCCCCTTCGCAGTGTCCCCTCCCTCCCCAGGCCCCTGGCCACCACTGGTCTATTTTCTCTCCCTTTACTTTGTCATATAACACAGCCATACAGCGTGGAGCTTTTCGAGTCTGGCTCCTTTCATAATGCAGTGCACTGGGGATTCTTCCACGGCGCTGTGTATAGCAGAAGACTTTAAATCACTGCATAGTATTTCATCATATGGATGTGCTATTTGTCCATTCACCAGCTGAGGGGCATCTGCGTTGTTTTCATCATTTGGTAATAATTAATAAAGTTGCATAAACATTTGCGGACAGGTTTTTGTGTGAACCTAAGTTTTTACTTCTTTAGGGTAAATACCTAGGAAAGTGAGTTGCATGGTTAAAACATGTTTTAAATGTTCATAAGAAACTGCCAAACTATTTTCCAAATGACTATACCATTTTGCATTCCCAGCAGCAGTTATAAGAATTCCAGTTACTTCAGTCCTCACCATCAGCTGATATTATTTACAAATTTAAAAATCGGAGCCATTCCAGTATGCGTGTCGCGGTCTCTCACGGCAGCTTTGTTTGCGGTTCCCTGACGACTGATGGTGTCGGGCGTCTGGTGCTTCTCTGCCGTGCGTCTGTGTTTACTGGTGAGACGTTGTTTCAAGGCTTTTGCCCATTTTTAAAAGTTGAGTTGTTTTCTTATTGAGTTTTGAGAGTTCTTTACATTTTAGGGGTATAAGACCTTTATCAGACATATAATTTGCAAATATTTTTCACGGTCTGTGGCTTGTCTTTTGATTTCCTTAGTGCCTTTTGAAGAGCAGAAGCATTTAATTTTGTCAAAGTGCAGTTTATTTATCCATTTTTCATTTATATTCACATGAATGTTTTAAAACAGATTTATTGAGATATAAACCAGAAAATTCATCCATTTAAAGTGTACAACTCAATTTTTTTGGTATATTCACAGTTTTGTGCCACCTTCGCCACAACTGATTTTAACTTTTTTTTAAATATTTTTATTTATTTATCTATTTTAGAGAGAGGAAGGGAGGGAGAAAAACAACAATGTACGGTTGCCTCTCACATGGCCCTTACTGGGGACCCAGCCCGCAACCCAGGCGTGTGCCCTGACTGGGAATCGAACCGGGACCCTCTGGTTCCCAGCCCGCGCTCAATCCACTGAGCTACACCAGCCAGAGCTCACAACAACTGATTTTAGAACATCTTCATCACCCCGGAAGAAATCCCACAGCCCTCAACCACTGGCCGCTCTTCCAGTCCCGACTTCAGCCTGGACAGCGCTGACCCGCTTCCTGTCCCTGCGGATTTGCCCGTGGTGGGCACTTTGCAACAACAGGGTCACACAGCATGTGATCCTTCGTGAGCAGCTTCTTCCACACGGCGTGATGCCTTCAAGGTTCGTCCACGTTGTCACATGAACCAGTACTTCATTTTTTAAATTCCCAAATAAAATCCCCTTGTATGGATACACCACATTTATCTATCCACTATCAGATGATGAACATTTAAGTCATGTCCACCTTTTGGCTACTATGAGTAACGTTGCCATGAACATTCACATAAAGTGTATATATGTACACTTTCCCTTGGGTATATACTTCGGAGCACAAGCACTGGGTCATATGGTAATTAAATGTTTAAACCATTTGAAGAACTGTCCATTTTCCAAAGGGGCCACACCATTTTATAGCCCTATCAACATTGTATAAGGGTACTAATTTCTTTTTTTTTTCAGGTTTTAAAACTTTTAATTTGCATATTAAGAAAATTGTTCATTCCGCCCGGCTGGTGTAGCTCAGTGGATTGAGCGTGGGCTGGGAACCAGAGGGTCCAAGTTCGATTCCCAGTTGGGGCACATGCCTGGGTTGCGGGCCAGGTCCCCAGTGGGGGCCATGTGAGAGGCAACCATACATTGCTCTTTCTCCCTCCCTTCTCCTCTCTCTGAAAATAAATAAATAAAATCTTCAAAAAAAAAAGAAAATTGTTCATTCCAATAATTAAAATCATTTTAACAACAAAAAAATGGCATTCTGATTAAACTGCATTTTGCAGCCTGCAGGACACTTGGGCCAGCTTGGTTTTACTCTAGATCTCACAGTCGTCCCACCCAGCTTCTTCCTTCACCAACAGGCAAGTTCTTTTCCTTCCCCGCCAGGTAGAGAGGCAGATGGGAGAGGCAGGTGCGGCCTTTATTGTCAGCAGTTCTGATGTGAAAAGGGGCAGCACAGTCATTTAAGTTGATCCAACCTCTTTGCAGCTTACAAAGTTAAACAGCTAAAAGAAGTAAAATAAGAAGTCAATGCTTGTGGAACGTACAGTGCATATTGGTGGTGCGGGCCTCATTACGATTCGCCTGCTCGCTTCTCCTGTTCAATCGTTTCTTTGGAAGATAGTGGATTTTTCTCTTGCGTTTCTGTCTTCTTCAATTTCGACTTATCGAATTTCTCAATCTCGGCCATATCTGGTTTATCAGACATCGTCGCTGAGGAAGCCGAGGGAGGCGCACAAACGAGAGAAGAGTACGATCTGCTCTGTGACTGACGCCAAATCCAATTTCTTGACATCCTCACCAAGGCTTGCTATTTTCTGTCTCTTGATAAGAGCCATGCTCGTGGGTGTAAAGTGATATCTCATTGTGGTTTTGATTTTCATTTCCCTGACGATGCTGAGCATCTTTTCATGTGTTTCTCGACCACTTGCACATGTGTTTTTGGAGAACCGTTTATTCAGATCCTTGTCCATTTTTAAATTGGGTTGTTTGTTTTGTTACTAATGAATTATAACTGTTGTAAAATTCCCTTCCATCCTGTGGATTGTCGTTTCACTTTCTTGATGGTGTCCTATGAAGCACAAAAGCTTTTAAATTTGATCACGTCAAGTTCATCTATTTTTCTTTTTGTTGCTTGTGCTTTTGTGTCCTAGCTAAAAAACCATTGCCTAACCCAAAGTCAGGAGATTTACGTCTATGGTTTCTCTGAAGAGTGTTATAGCTTAGTTCTTACATTTAGGTCCTTGGTCCATTTTGAGTTAATTTTTGTACATGATGTGAGGTAAGGATCCAACTTCATTCTTTTGCATGTGGATATGCAGTTATCCCGGCACCATTTATTGAAAAGGCTAATCTTTCCTCATTGAATTGTCTTGACATGTTTTAACATTTTATTATGTTTGTTTTAAAACGTATCTGTTAACCTTCCCATTCCTCTGTCCACCACCAATCTATCTTATTTTTTGATGCATTTCAAAAAGTGAGTTGTAGGTAATGGAGTACTTCCTTCTAACACTTCAGCATATCAGCAACTACAGTTCAACCTTTTTCCATAGTTTGAAGGTAAAATTTACATACAACAAAATGCACTAATCTTAAGTGTTCCATCTGATGAGTTTTGACAAATGCGTTCACCTGTGCAATGCAAATCCCTTATCAAGATATTGAACATCAACACCACCCCAGAATGTTCACCCAGATGCACTTATTTTTATGTATTTATTTTTAACAAGTGCATGTGCCCGTGTAACCACCACCCCAATCAAGATATAGAACATTTTCATCTCCTAAGGAAGTTCTATTTCACTTCTTTGCAGTTAACCTTGCCCCACCCACCTGCACCCCAAGCAGCCACTGATCTTGTTCCTACCACTATAGCTTAGTTTTGCTGTTACAGAATTTCACATAAATGAAATTATATGATGGGTACTATTTTGTGATCAGCTTATTTTGCCCTGACCAACATTTTAAAAACAAAATAGGGCAGACTAGAAAATATTGCAATGAATGGCATGTTGCAGGGTGAGTTACTACTTTCTTGATCTGTGTGTGTCTTATTACTCTCCCCACCCCGCAGAATCCTCAATTTCACATCCGTTACCCCAGTGACTGGTCTCTGCTTCATACATTTGCAAGTTCTGTTCCTTCCCTTGGGTCACTCCCCACTTCAAACTGATCTCACTCACCCTCCAACTGGAAAACTCCTATTCATCTATCAGATGCTCTCTTGGTTGGCCTTCTCTCTAGAAAATTCTCTCTATTCCTATCCTTCCCTTTTAGAACTGGTATCATGTTGTACCTAATTACTTGGTCAGTCTTCCCTCCAGCTGACCACAGCTCCTTGGGGACAAGGACCGTGTCTTACTCACCTTTGCAATCCTTAGCTTCTAAGATGTCATGACACATAACAGGCATCAATAGATATTCACTGAATGAATGAATGAATTAATTAATTAATCCCAGGGTTCTGGGTGACAGAGTTTTAAATAAACCAGCCTGATTCTTTCCCAAAGCCCCATTCCTGCTTATTTTATTGTCCTGTATGTCTCTAATTTTTAACCATCATGTTTTACAACCTCATTTAATTGTCCTGAGACCTTCGTCTTTCGATTTTCTTCTCTCCATGCCCAATATTAGGCCTTTCATAGGCCTAATAGGATAATTGTTGCTTTCCCCTAGACAGGCTAAGGCAAGCAACTCTCATTATGAGGATGACATCATAGCCTTATCTTTGTGGTCTTTGTGCCAGGATCCTCCCCAGTCTTGCCAAAGTGATATTAACTCTGTGACTGTGGCTATGGGAGGAGGTGTGTAAGGTGTGTGGGCACATGGACCTGGAGAGATGCTCACCAAAATGTCACAGTGGGCATCTCTGAGATTTCAGATGATTTTCACTTAATTTTTTATGCTTTTCTGTATGGCTTTAACTTTCTAACTGAGAACTGCCTCCATTACCTATGGCTCTGGCAATGCTGCCGCAGCCCCCCGTTGCCTGCGACAGTAAGCATTTGCTGCTCACACTCAGAGGTTGGCCAGGCGACGGCTGACCCTGGCTGAGCTCTTCACATGTGGGCACAGACTGGCTGATCTAGACTGGCCTTGGCTGGGACAGTGGAAGTGACTCCATGCCACATTATTTCTTATCCTATGGGTGAACCCAGCCTGGAGACATCCTCATGATAATAGCATAAATGCTAATAAGTCCAATCATGGAAGTGAATTTCAAGTTTCTGCCCCATCACATCTGCTAATGATTCACTGGCCAAAACAAGTCATTTGGCTGTGCCTGAACTCCAAGTAAGAGATACTTATAAGTTAGAAGGCAAGGCATGTGGGTACAGAGAGGCGTAACGAATTGGGACCATCAATGCAATCTCCTACAAACTTATTTTATCTTTATATTCAGAAAAAGCAGTAAAGCTGGTGTCAGGCAAGATAGCTGCCAGAGCTGCAGCCCTACATCCTCCAGCTGGTACAGGTGAGAGACACGAGTGGAAAAGGGAGGTGACTGTTTCAGCCACCACCCTCAAAACCTCAAAGCATCTAATTGGCTCTGATGGATCACACGCCTATCTCTGACCAAATCACAAACGCTAAGGGACCACAGTGTTCTGACTGGCCACTCCTGAGTCAACTGCCCACTTTTGGAGTTGAAGTCAATTCTACCTAATTTATTCGGACTGATAGCTAGGGAGGGTGGTTCTTCTTAGGAATATCAAGGATGCTACAGGAGGAGGCGACTTAGATTAGAAAGCCCCAGAAGTTCCTGAGACAAAGAGTGCACTTTACTTACATGGGAGATGATTCCAGAAGACATGGTAAGAGAGAGAGGGTAAGTGAAAGGAGGAGAGAAAGAAGGCAGTGGAGCCCTGGCCAGTGTGACTCAGTTGGTTGGAGCATCATCCTGTAGACCAAAAAGTCAGGGGTTCAATTCCCAGTCAGGACATATACCTAGGTTGCGGGTTAGGTCCCTGGTCGGGGCATGTACAAAAGGCAACCGATCAATGGTTCTTTCTTATATTGATGTTTCTCTCCCTGTCTCTCACCTTCCTTTCCTCTCTCTTAAATCAATAGGTAAGTCCTCTGGTGAGGATTAAAAATTTTTTAAAGCCAATGGAGGTGCATTCACAAGCTGAAGGACTGGGACTTAATTTCTCTGGGACTTCTGGGAGATTGCTAAACATGTCTCAGAGTTGTCTCCTTGCATTCCCTGAGAAGTAAGGAAACTGGGAGATTTATTCTCCAATTCCAATCATCATTGCTGAGGCCTGCTCTTGTAGACATTAACTCTCCATATACCCTCTGCTCAGGTGAAGCTGGCTCTGTGGCCAGAGAATGCCCTTGGGCAGAGTTGCAGGCGCTGGTAGTGACTGGTAAGTTGGGACTGGTAAGTGTGAGAGGATATGGGTGGGGCATCAACAACATCTACACTACAGGGGGAAAAATAGGTCACGATGCCAACCAGTTGTTAAGACATTGGCTCATTTTGATCTGGGTCCTTCTCTCAAGGAAAGGAAGGCCGTAGGTGTAGCCTCTGGATAGAATCCCACAGAGGAAGTATAGCAGAGTTGGTAAGGGCACAGGCTGTGGAGTAGGGCAGATATTGGGTGTGGTCCAGTGTTCTCGAATGTTAGCATTGAGACCTTGGGCAAGTTACTTAACCTCCCTGAGCCTCAATTGCCTCATCTATAAAATGGGAACATACAATGTTGTTCAAAGATTAAATGAGACAACTAAGCACATGGCAATCAAAGATCTAAATAAATGGAGAGATATTCTCTTTATGAATAAATAAAGTCAATATTGTTAGGATGACAATTTTTCCCAACTTGATCTACAGATTCAACACATCCCAATAAAATCCCAGCAAGTTATTTTGCGAATATTGACAAAACTAATTCTAAAGTTTCTATGGAAAGACAAAGGACCCAAAATAGCCATCACAATACTGATGAAGAAGAACAAAGCTGAGGGACTAGCATTAACCAACTTCTAGACTTATAAAGCTACAATAATCAACACAGCATGGCATCGGTGAAAGCACAGACACACAAGTTAATGGAGCAGAATAAAAGCCCAGAAAAAGACCCACACAAATATAGTCGACTGATCTTTGACAAAGAAGCAAAGGCTGCCCTGGCTGGTGTGGCTCAGTGGATTGAGAGCCGGCCTGCAAACCAAAGGGTTGCCGGTTCAATTCCTAGTCGGGGCACATGCCTGAGCTGCAGGCCAGGTATCCAGTAGGCGGCACTTGAGAGGCAACCACACATTGATGTTTCTCTCCCTCTCTTTCCCCTCCTTTCTGCTCTCTAAAAATACATAAATAAAATCTTTAAATAGAGGCTATACTATACTATCTGATTTTAACGATATGACATTCTGGAAAAGGCCAAACTCCGGGGACAGTAAAAAGTCAGTGGCATCCAAAGTTTAGGGGGAGGAGCATGAATACGGGAAGCCTTCAGGAGGTCAGACTGTCCTTTATGTTGCTGTGTTGGTGGACACAAGCCGTTGCCGAGACCCACGGTGCTGTACCAGAGAAAGAGTGGGCCTTAGTGGGACCACGGACTTAAGGTAACAATAATGCTTAAGTATCGGTTCACTAATTGCAGCAAATGTACCAGTACCACGTTAACACAAGACGTTAATAACGAGGGAAATTGTAAAAGGGGCGGGGATTTATGGGTACTCTCTGCACTATGAATTTTTCTGTAATTCCACAATTATAAAATTATTAAATTCACTTTTATTAATTTTTTAAAAACAAGTGAGTGTGTTGTGTCATAATGTGAGCTGAGCTTGTATTGAGGCCCATGCTCGGGAAGGCCCTGGATTGAGGGCCGGAGGTTTTATTATTTAGGAGCCTCCAGGCCCCTCTCTAAGGCCTGGCCCCGAGCAGCCCTTACAAAGGGAGGCCCATGGTGTTCATTCTACACTGCCTGGGCTCAAATACTGCCTGTGTGGGTGTGCAAGTAATGAATATGAGTGTGACTATGGGTGTGTGCAAGTGTGAAAGGGAGTGGTGCGTGAGTATAAGTTTGAGTGTGTGTGGGTGTGAATGTATGTGGAAGTGTGAGTGTAAGTGTGAATGTGAGGGGATATGTGGATAAGTCTAACAGGCTATGAATGTGTGTGGCACACAGGGACTGAGTGTGGTGAATGTGAACATAGGGTGAATATGAGTGTGAATATGTGTCAATATATGAAGAGTGCAAGTGTATGTATATGTGAGTACATGGGTATGAAGTATGAGTGTGAAGTGAGAGTGAAGGTGTTTGGGCAGGTGGTCAGTGGATGTGAGTATACATGTGGGTGAGTATGAGTGTGTGTGAGTTTTTCTAGGCATGGTCAAACCCTTCTCAGTGAAGCAACCCACTGGAGCTGCCTGGGTGTGTCTTGTAAATTCGTGTCCAATGTGAATGTGGAATTCCTACCTGGCCTGTGCAATTCACACCTTATCCAGCCAGTTCCTACTCCCTCTGGAAGCCCAAGCTCCCAGGTCCTTCCTAAAGTCCCTCTCCTCTCCCCTCCACTAACCCTAACCCTAACCTTAACCACGTCACAGAGTTCATTACACTCAATTGCTTGTGTCTGTTTACTTGTCAGGGCCCCAACCACACCCCAAGGGCTAGGAAAGCAGGGCCAGCATCTATTTCTCACTATCTCCAGCACCCTGCTCAGGAGCTGGCACATGGAGGTGTCAATGAATAGATGTTGAATAATGCTGTTTTTCCAGTGCCACCTCACCCCACCATGGCTCACCTCCAAGTGTTTGCTCCTTTAGTCCTCTCCACCTGAACACCTATCCCTTTTTCCCTCCCTTTTCTCCACTGACCCTTGGAGGCATCCATCAGAGGCCACCTCCTCCAGGAGGCTACCTCTGAATACTCCGGGAGACTG
>PVJI01033375.1:0-11333 GCA_004026765.1 Micronycteris hirsuta
CATTTTTAATTTTTTGAGTTATCTCCATACTGCTTTCCACAGTGGCTGCACCAATCTGCATTCCCACCAGCAGTGCAAAAGCATTCCCCTTTCTCCACATCCTCATCAGCATTTGTTGTTTGTTGATTTATTCATGACAGCCATTCTGACAGGTGTGAGATGGTATCTCACTGTGATTTCACTTTGCATCTCTGATGATTAGTGACATTGAGCTTCTGTTTAATACATCTATTGGCTGTGTGTATGTCCTCTTTGGAGAAGTGTCTAATCGAGTCCTTTGCCCATTTTTAAATAGTATTGCTTGTTCTTTTGGTGTTGAGTTTTGTAAATTCTTTACAAATTTTGGATATTAACCCCATATCAGATATTTTGATGAATATGTTCTCCCATTCTATGGGTTGTCTTTCTATTTTGTTGATGATTTCCTTTGCTGTGCAAACATTTTTAGATTGATGTAGTCCTGTTTATTTTTTCTTTTGTTTCCCTTGACTATGGAGATATATCCTGTAAAATATTACTACGAGCAATGTCTGAGATTTTGCTGCCCGTGTTTTCTTCTAGGATTTTTATGGTTTCAGCTCTAACAGTTAAATCTTTGATCCATTTTTAATTTATTCTTTTGTGTGGTGTAACAAGTTGGTCTAGTTTCATTTTTCTGCACATATCTCTAATTTTTTCAACACCATTGATTGAATAAACTTTCTTTAGCCCATTGTACACATTTGTTTCCTCTGTCGAGTATTAATTGACTATAAAGGTGTGGGTTTATTTCTGGGTTCTCTACTCTGTCCCATTGATCTATGTGTTTGTTTTTATGTCAGTACCAGGCTATTTTGATTGCTATGGTCTTACAGTATAGTTTCGTATTAGGTAAAGTGATCCCTCCAACTTTGTTCTTCTTTCTCTAGGTTGTTGTTGCTATGCAGGGCCTTTTGTGAGTCCATTGAAATTTTTGAAATATTTATTTTAGTTCTGTGAAATATGTCCTGGGATTCTTTTTTTTTTTTTTTTAAGATTTTATTTTTCTTTATTTTTAGAGAGAGGAGAAGGGAGGAAGAAAGAGAGGGAGAGAAACAGCAATGTATGGTTGCCTCTCACATGGCCCTCACGGGGACCTGGCCCACAACTCAGGCATGTGCCCCGACTAGGAATCGAACTGGGACCCTTTGGTTCCCAGCCCACGCTACATCAATCCACTGAGCTACACCAGCCAGGGCAGGAATTCTTTTTTTTTTTTTGCTTGTGGGTATCCTGTTGTCCCAGGAAAATTTGTTAAATAAACTATTCTTTCTCCATTGAATCATCTTAACATCCTTGTCAATTTATTTGCTCTTAATACTATGTATGTATAAGTGTACTTTGGTCATGATGTATTTCTTACTGTGTAAAGTACTGTGCCTAATAAACTTCTAAAGGATACTTGTGCAAAGTGTGTGAAAGCCTGTGGGCAGCAGAAAGAACCATTTAAGATGTAGGGAGATAGAGTTTTTAAAATTTACTATAGTAATCAAAGTAAAAGATAATGATAACCTTGATAAAGGCAATGGTGACCAGAAAAGTAGACAGACTCTATGGATACTAGAGAGTTAGAAATCAAAAAAGATTTATGATTGATTACATGTAAGAAGTGGGGAAGGATGTTGTCAAAGATGATGCCTGGGTTTCTGGATAGATAAATAATGTCTTTTACTGGGAGAAGCAACTCAGTTAAGTTACACTGAAGTCATATGGATTTATGAAAATTCATTTCCATGTCTACAACTTAAAAATATTCCCAGAAATTTAGAAACATATGGACTATGTTGCTGTAGTGTTACCTGAGAAAAAAGAAAAACTGTTTAAAAATTCACTAGTGCCATGATTTTTCATTAGTGATTCACACACTCCACAGTGCTTCTATACCCAACTGGTATCTTAAAGAAACTAGCATTGTTTATAAAAGGGTTATAAATAGGTTATTAAGGACAGCAGTAGGACCACTTCTGCTGGCCATTGCTTATTCAGGAATTAATCAGAAAATGTTATAATAACACTAAAAAAATCCAGCAGTTGTTTTTTCCTTTTCAAATATATGAATTTCCTAACTTGATCTACTGTAAAGTATGATAATCTAGTAGTAATGAACAGTGCCTAGGCTGTGGTTTCGAAAAACTACTCTCGATTAAAAGAAAGCAGTGCTCCTGGAAGGCTGGCTGATGTCCAGGGGAAATGTGCTTATCAGCCTGGTACATCCTACCACACCAGAAAGCAAGGAAGCTATCAAAAAACAAATCTTGTCAGAAACCAACAAAGGAAAAGACTCCCATTGGAGTTATTAAAAAACAGTATTCTGCCCGGCTGGTGTAGCTCAGTGGATTGAGTGCGGGCTGGGAATCAGAGGGTCCCGGTTCGATTCCCAGTCGGGGCACATGCCTGGGTTGCAGGCCGGGTCCCCAGTGAGGGCCATGTGAGAGGCAACCATACATTGCTATTTCTCCCTCTCTTTCTTCCTCCCTTCTCCTCTCTCTAAAAATAAAGAAATAAAATCTTAAAAAAAAACAAAACAAAAAACAGTATTCTACCGTTTTATCAGAAGGTTCTACTGCTTTAAAAATCAGGAATCTATATATCATCTATTTCATTTATAATTTTAAAAACTGTCTGGATTAATCTGTCCTTCATATTAGTCTGGTTCTACTTATTGGAAAATAAATCTCATAATACCAGGAATTTTGTTCCACTCATTACTGTATCTCAGGGCCTCAAATATTATTGAATGAATGTAGTTGTTATAGGTAATGAACAGCTAACTACAAAAAATTCAAAGAATATTTTGCTTCTGTGTAAAATGCCAGTATTTTTTTAACCTCACCTGAGAATATTTTTTTATGGATTTTAGAGAGAGGAAGGAAGGGTTTTAAAGAAAGAGAGAAACATCAATGTGAGAAAGAAATATCAAATGGTACACACCCTGATCTACAACCTTTTGGTGTATAGGACAACACTGAGTCACTCGGCTAGGGCTACCAGCATTTTTTTTAAGCTAATAATCATTTCACCTTAATCATAATGTTAATATTCATTTCATTTTAATAACCAAGTCATATAATACTCTCAAAGCTGTCTTACCCAGTGTCCTCCATTAATGCCAGAGTGATTCGAGAGAGGACTCGGTTTTGGGTGTGAGAACCAGTCATTGCTTCATTCTGAAAATCACCAACAGATTTTAATTAGAATACTGGACTCCTTGCAAGTCTCAATAATTTTCATGATTACTTTGGTGTACATTTAAAATGTCTCAAGTGTGAGAGGCTGATGAAATATGCACTCAAAATAGTGAAATACATAAGCCTTCTTTAAAATGACAAGACTGAAGCTTGAAGCCAAATCTAATTTCTGCCTCTAATGTCTACATTGTGTACAATTTTCCTAGAATGGCAGATGACCAGCATTTAGAACTCTGTGAGGAAAATGAGGATAAATATATGGAAACAGAAATACTGTAAAAATATTACACTAATTAGGCAAAGTAAAGTGGGTGGTTGAGACAGATGCCAAGGTAATAATTACACAGAAATGCTTTCA
Organism: Micronycteris hirsuta; assembly: GCA_004026765.1. Taxonomy (NCBI): domain Eukaryota; kingdom Metazoa; phylum Chordata; class Mammalia; order Chiroptera; family Phyllostomidae; genus Micronycteris; species Micronycteris hirsuta. Next base: position 3,565 of record PVJI01033375.1, read on the forward strand.
TAACCCTCAACTTTGTGATCACAGAAATACACATATGTGCGAATATATTACAGAACCACAGGATCAAAGGATTTGCCTTGAGGGACCTAAAATATCATCAAGGTCTGTATCTACTCAATGTTTTAATTCATATCATAAAATTCCTATCATTAGGGCACCTAAGGGTAGGGACTTCACTGCTGCTTAAGAAAGTGTATTCCATCTTTGGGCAGCTCTGATTATTCTCCAAATCTTTATGTTGAACACTAGATGATCTCCTCAAGTACTTGAATATCATCTTTTAAAAATATAGTTCAAGAACACAGAGTTGAGTTCAGAGAAAGGTATAAGTCATTGAAATAAAAGTATTACTTTCAAGTTTTCCACTGGAAAAAAAATTGTAATCTCTGGTCAATCTACAGTTTTCTAAAGGGAATCACTTCATAAAATTGCTTAAAGAAAGTGAATTGAAACTCGCTTCAGAGAAATAAATGTGTCTTCCATAAAATTCCATCACTGATACTCTGTGGTCACCTAGATAAGAACAATCAGCACAAGTACTAATTTCACTCTTCATAATTTTGCTAGCTTGAGTCATGATACATGTAAGTTGCCACTATCTAAGGAGTCAAACACCTCTAAAATAGACATTCATATTCAAACCCTTCACCACCTTTAAATCAGGTTATCTTTTTATTGTTGAGTTATATGAGTTCTTCATATATTCTGGATACTAGACCCTATCAGATAGATGATTTGCAAATATTTTCTCCCATTCTGTGAGTTGCCTTTTTCTTGACAGTGTCTTGTGAAGCACAAAAGTTTTTAATTTTGATGAAGTACATGTTCTCTATTTTCCTTGGCTGCTTATGCATTTGATATCAGATCAAGATATATATGCACCTTTTGAGAAATTCCATTTGCAGCGATTTATCTTTTCTCTTTCTATATAAACAAATCTGACCTTGAGTTAACTTCTCAACTCTGGCCCTCTGGTGGAATGTCAACTGTGTTACCAGGCAATAGTACATAAGGGGAAAAGATCTCCTGATAGACCTTTGGACTTAGAATTACTGTAAATTAACATGAATAACTATTGATAAGCCAGTTTGGGACTTCCCTGTGTACAATGGACTATTATAGATATGTCCCTTAAGGGTTCTGAAAGTTATGTCCATATACAGCCCCTAGACTGCTATGTGGAAAACAGGAGAAATGCCTGATGGCCATGCTGGCATGCTGTGCTTTCTTTCTTCTATCCTTCTAAGTGAATGTTTTTTCAACGTGGCCTGTTTAGGTCTTGTTAGTTTGATTGATTAGTTGAACCTAAGAACCACCACTAGAACAACACTCCTAGAAGGCATTGCAGATATAAATAAGTTGCTCATTACAATATTTTTAAAGTAAAAAATTTAAAACATAGTTATTCATTAACACAGGAATGTTACATTCATTTAATACTCTATAGCTGTTTTAAAAAATGAGTAGATCCAATACACAGTCCATTCTGCTAAAACATGTGTTTCTGTAATATAAATGGGCTCACTGAGACTGATAAATAAGAAAATATCATCATCATAATAAGGAGTCATGTTGGTTCATAATGATGTTTCCCCTGGATTTTAATGTTTGTGCAATGGAGCAACATCAGCTACATACAAAGTATACTAAGACAGCTAGACACAACAACAGAGAAATGCTATACTGTACATGACATCCATTCATTCTCTGCTCTTCCACCTGGCTTAGTATGGCCAAATGCGCTGACGTAGAAGTGCTTATTGCATGGTTCTCCCTTACCTTTGTACAATTTTACTTGTTTCCTTCATTGCTCAGGTTTATAGTCTCCCATCCAGCTATCACTGTTTTTTGTTGTTGTAGTTGAATTTAAAGAAACACTAGAGTAAATATAGGAGTTTATTTATTGGAACAATGATGTACTTTTAAACCAAGCTAGTACTTTTATTATGACTTACTGCTTTTATTAGTTCTCTGGTATTTATTTTTTCCACAAGCCTTATTATTTTTAGTTTTCAATTTTGAAGAAAGAGGTTTTGTTTTTTTGTTTTGTTTTTTTATTTATTTTCAGAGAGAGGAGAAGGGAGGGAGAAAGAGCAATGTATGGTTGCCTCTCACATGGCCCTCTCTGGGGACCTGGCCCGCAACCCAGGCATGTGCCCCAACTGGGAATCGAACCGGGACCCTCTGGTTCCCAGCCCGCGCTCAATCCACTGAGCTACACTAGCCGGGCTGGTTTTGTTTTTGTTTGTTTGTTTTAGGAAAGCATACACTGCATTATAGCAGAAGCACTTTACACCTTCAAAAAATGTTTATGATATCTTTCTAAGTTGCATAAATGTATAAAGCCATTTTTTAAAAAGTATGTATATTAAGTTCATATTTATGAAAGGATATATAAAAAACTTAAAAAGTGACTACTTCAGGAAAGTGGATGAGGAAAGCTAAAGGGGAAAAGGGACTTAAAATTTTTTTTACTTTATATGCTATTATAACTATTTGAATAACTTTACCATGAGTAAGAAAAAGATGTCCAAATATTTTTTTAAAATATGTGTAGTAAAATTTTAAAATAAACTGACCTCTAATAAACGCTTTTCCCAATGATTGAGCTCAGTCCCCAGACCACCTTGATTTTCAAGTTCCATCCCCTCCAGAATCGGACAGTTAAAATGTTTTCGTGCTTCATCCTAAAAATCAGAAAATAAACATAAACCCTACAAAAGTACAATAAGGAAATGGCAAATTTTCTATCATGCTAGATGTAATAAAGTACTGGCCAGGTGGCTCAGTCAGTTGGAACACTGTCCCATACACTAAATGGTTGTGGGTTCAATTCCTGGTCAGGGCACACATCTAGGCTGCAGGTTAGGTGCCCAGCTGGGGCATGTCCAAGAGGTAACCAATCAATGTTTTTCTCTCACATCGATGTTTCTCTCTCTGTCTCTCTCTCTCTCTCTCTCTCTCTCTCTGTCTGCCTTTCTCTCTCCTTCTTCCTCTCTTTCTAAAATCAATAAACATATCCTCAGGTGAGGATTAAAAAAAAAGAATTACTTTGTTGAGAAAAGAGAGAACATCCTTTAAAAATACGGTTTTTAATTAAATAAAAATTTTTATAAAGTCAAACTCTGCTAGTAAATTACTATTTCTCTTCATATTTTGTCTATTTGAAGATTTTGACTTTAAGTCACATATATTTCAAAAAAGTTATAGATTAGTATCATTGCTATTTGTAACTCTGTATCAACAATGTTAATTAGGTATAAAACTGTTTTTGTTATGGATATAGTATCCATATCCGCATAGTAGGAAAAGTAAGTTGTTCCTCAGAACACAATTTTGTTCATTTTTTTCTGTCTGTCTTTCAGTTAGACACTTCCAGAAATGGAAAATATGCCAAGAGCAGTGCAAAAGTTCAGAAGGTAGACAGAGCTGTGTTCAGTCAACAAAGAAGAAAGAAAGAATATGTTTCTGACATTATATAAGAGTGCAATGGTTAATTTTATGTTCTCTTGGCTGTACCACAGTGCTCAGATATTTGATCAAACATTACTTTGGATGTTTTTGTGAGGATGTTATTATTTTTTTTTAATCCTCACCTAAGGATATATTTTATTGAGTTTAGAGAGAGAGGAAGGAAGACAGAGAGAGCAGCACTGATGTGAGAGACAAACATTGATCAGCTGTCTTCCATATGTGCCCGAACCAGGGATTGAACATGCAACCTAGGTATGTGTCCTAATCGGAAATCAAACCCTCAACACTCCAACTAACTGAGCCACCTGGCTAGGGCATGAAGATACTTTTGGATGAGATTAACATTCAACTCAGTTGAAAGGATTTAGATGGGCCTCATCCAATCAGTTAAAGGCATTAAAAAAAAAAAAAAAAAAAAAAACTGACCTTACCTGAGCACTAAGGAATTCCACTAGCAGACTCTTCCTTTGGGCTCAAACTACAACTCTTCCCAGAGTCTCCAGCCTGCCAGCCTGCCAGCCTACTCTATCAGATTATGGATTCTCTAAACTTTCACAATTACATAAGCCAATTCCTTAAAATAAAATCCCTCCACCCAGCATCTGGCAACAACACAGCCTATTGGTTCTGTTTCTCTGGAGAACTCTGACTAATACAGACCCCAAATTAAATGACCAGCAACTAGGCAGATAGTACCAGTAATCCTAAGAGGTATCAAAATAGGCACATTGGCTTAAAGCAGTGGGTCAAATAGGAACCAAGAGAGTCACTGCCAAATTTTCATTTCCTCAGATTTCTCTGAGCCTGTAGCTTTACTGGATTGCTTTTATTATTTTTCCTATTACAGGCTCTAAAATTTAATCATACATTCTTAAACAATAATGATTAGTAAAGAAAGGACAATAGAGAAGGAAAAGAGCAGACGGCTCCTGAGACATTAAGTTCAGTAATACTTACAACAACACGAGGTGTTACTAGAAGATACACAGTGTGAGGAACTATCTTGTTATCTCGAACATCCCATAATCTCTCCACTTTTTGAACTACTTTATCACTCCACTGATATAATCCAAGACTGTAGTTAAAGGATATGAAGACAGTCACTTTTATAAATTCACCACATTAAATTTAAGTGTTTATGAATATCAATAAAATTAAAATATTTGACCTTACTATGTACCAAGTCCTTCCAAAGTATTTGATAACACTCTAATTTATTTTAATTTAATCTTTTCAACAACCTCAGGAGAGTTTCATTACCATTTTGTAGATAGAAACAGAAGCGTAGAGAGATGACTTGCTCAAGTGCACAGAGCCAATACTTGGCTAAGATGGCAATAAATTATTTCCTTTTACTAAATTTATTAAAAATAAAAGCAAGTTCAGAGACATATCCAAGTATATAATGAAACTTAACCAAAAAATGATGGCACTTTAATGTAGTGGGAAAGTGTAATTTACTTGCATGCAGCAATAGTGTATCCTTTTCTACTGCTTTGTAGTTTTCAATTACAGGAATATATCACAATTTATTTCTTCATTCTATTAGTGATAAACCTTTGGGTAGTTTTCATTTGGGGGATATTAACAATAAAACTGCCATGAACATTCTCATGCCCGTCTTTTTGTGGACATGTGCCCTTAGTCTAGAGATTTTTATATGAACGCATGCAAAGAATTACAGTTCTATAACTGATATTCTATATATAATTCTTGATAATTTTTTTACTGTTTCTTAATATTATTTATTTTAGGCCCTGAACGTCTAAAATCATAGCTAATATGCTGTGCTAAATAAAATATGTGTCAGTTTACATGTAAATATCTCCATGTACAGGCAATCATTATTAATAAACAAAAATATAACCAACCCACATTTTCTCATGGCCTTACTGTACTATAAAGTAATATCAGTTACAACATGGTTGAAAAGAGCCCTGCCTGGCAAGAAGAGTTTTGGATTTTTGGAGTCACTTAACCTTTCTGCACTCAATTGCTTCATCTTTAAATGAAAAGTGAAGCTAAAGAACCTTTTGTATCCTATCTTGTTTTAATAGCTACAATTTCCTTAGGCTAGCCATAAAACCACTGTTATTTATGGCACCTAACATGCTGAACTATCATTCTCAGGTTCTAGTCTTAGTATCCATCTAAAAGAAAACAAGAACAAATATAACAAATACCTATAATTAAAATATGGGAGACCATCTGCTAATCTTGAAGTTAGAGGATTTCCATCTTTATCATGGTAGAATGCAAACAGCCCAGCAGAGAAACCCTATAAGAGAAAGTTCAAAATATCTTAAAGTGGAAAATATCAATTCTGATTGGAGACATCACACACTGATAAACCAAATGAAAGCTACACGAACTTCTCATACTGGAACTAGACAACAAGTGCTTCATACTTCTGAATTTTAAATTCCAATTCCTTGAGGTTACAGAGTGAGGAAACCAAAAGTTACAGTAACGAAGATATTTTTTAACAATTATATAGAGAATGCATTTATTTGTTTAAGAATGTGTTTCTCACAGTCGATCTTCATGTGAACTTACTAAACTCTATAATTGCATCCAGGGAACGCTACTATTAAAAACAACAATACAGCTTAGAGTGGGGGTGACTGATCAAGTGTGCTCCTAAGAGTATTCATAAAAATTCAGTCATTGATCCCAAAGTCCACATTTAATAGATATTTTCATTTTTTTGAAGTGTAAATGTGTGTGTATGTGGTGTCTGTGTGTGAGTACAGTTAAGAAAGACTAGCCCTGGCTGGGCTGCTCAGTTGGTTGAAGCATCCTCCCATACACCAAAACGTTGTGGGTTCCATTCCAGGTCAGGGAGCACACCTAGGTTGCGGGTTCAATCCCCAGTCAGGGAGCATATGGGAGGCAAGCTTCCTCCCTTTCTCTCTCTCTCTCTGCCCCCCACCCCCCAGAAAAACAGAAAAAAAGAGAATGGAAACATATATCAAAATGTTAGCTGTGGTTCTTTTGTTGGTAGGGTAATATGTAAAATCACTCACATTCTCAAAATTGCTTTACAATGTGAATTTGTATGTTTATAATCACATTTTTAAATAGCATTTTAAGAACTCTTCAATTTTAGTGATAATCTATTCTTCACAAAAAGGTATTTAAAGGTATTCCTATTCTCTATCTCTCCCCTTCCAAATAATATGAGAAAATGGGCAAAAAAAAATTGTTGACATTTGATATCTCCTATTTCATTAGTGAGATTTCTTCTCTTGCTTTCTTTCCTAATCTAATAACTAAAACAAATCATTTCTGTAACTACTACTTTATGTATGTCTTATACATAAGAATATGCTATAGCATATATTCAAATAACTAACAATCACAAATGATCACTTAATTTTACTGGCAAATTTCCTTGCTTACGTACTGTGGCCCCTGTGTCATTCGAGGCTTGTCAAAATGATTAATGGAATCCAGATTATTCTTTTATCCCTGTATTTCTTCTTCTTTTTTAATCTCTGAAGATGCAAAGGACACTTAATGGAATCAGCTAAGAAAATCTAAATAGTTTTTAATATATGATTAACCAGTATATAAAGCTTAAAATAGTATGATTTGTCTCATCCTCTATAATATTCTAAGTGCACATTTTTTCCACCCTATCAACCAGAAAATTCTTCTAAGCACTCATATTTCAGGACTATCTAGTATTCAGCGTACCATGGATGATTGCAGTTGACAGCAATGAACATATTTAACTTTACAGGGAGTATCTGTAGTTGTTAAACATTTAATTCTTACCATTTTCCAGGATGATTTTTGAGACTTAGACTAATCTTTAAATTTCTTAGGGCTTTTTTTTTTTACCATTTTAAAAATAATTGATATATACAAAAAAGTTTCAAAAATCTAAAAGAAACTTATGCATCCTCTTTAAGAAGGTTTAAGATACGCCCTGGCTGGTGTAGCTCAGTGGATTGAGCGCGGGCTGGGAACCAAAGGGTCCCGGTTCGATTCCCAGTCAGGGCACATGCCTAGGTTGCAGGCCAGGTCCCCGTGAGGGCCATGTGAGAGGCAACCATACATTGCCGTTTCTCTCCCTCTCTGTCTCCCTCCCTTCCCCTCTCTCTAAAAATAAATAAAAATTAAAAAATTTAAAAAAAAAAGAAGGTTTAAGATGTTAATTTTGCCATATTTTCTTCAGATATATATATATATTTTTTTTTTTTTTTACTTTATTGTTGCTCAATTACAGTTGTCTGCATACTCTCCCCTCCCCTCCCCCTCCAATCCCACCTCCCTTCCCTGCCTCTCTC
>PVJI01033376.1:0-11322 GCA_004026765.1 Micronycteris hirsuta
ATTCCCCATCTGTAAGACAGGCGTGCTGGGACCCTGGCAGGGAGGGGTCTCTTAATCCTAACATCCCCTGGATCCTCAACAGCCACCGTGTAAGTAGGGCTCTGTGGCTTTCAGAGATGAGAAATCGGAGCTCAGAGAGGGGAAGCCACTTGCCCGAAGCTGCAGGGCCATCTGGTGGCGGAGCCATGGCACAGGAGCCCCTGGTCGGGAGCTCTGGGGTAGCTCCATCCCCCCTCTCAGCTTCTCCACCACTGGCCACCACCCATCAGGGCTCGGAAGAGCAGGAAGAGGAGTGAGAAGTGCCTGTAGTCCCTCCCACCCTCGGCAGAGCTTCACCCCCACCCCCAGTGCCCACCGCTCTGCCCTGGGGCCAGCGCCCAGCCCTGGAGGGGGCGTCAGAACCGGCCCTTCAAAGGCGGCCCCTGTCACCTTCTCACAGTGGCCCCTGACAGCCCCAAGTCTGTCTTTAGCCCGACCCCCACCCGGACCTCAGTGCATGTTTCACTTAGTCTATGGTTTGAATTACGGATCGTATTTTTTATAATTGAAAAAACCCTGAAGATTTGAAAAAGGCTACATAACATTAGACACTCCAAGGGTGTCCGGGTGCCCCAGACCGCCCGGGCACAGAGCCCTCCTCTATTTAATTCACCACCTATGGTCCAAGAGCAGTGACAGAACCGGTGGGAAAGTGCCTGAGGGTTTCCTGTCCCTTCTGGAGCTAAGAAGGAACCTCCCTGCCACAGCCCCTTCCTTGTGGTGTGGGTGCAACCTGGAAGAAGCCCTAAGCAGCTGGGGCACCCCACACGGACAGCGGGGACATTCTGAGAGGGGGACCCAGGTTCGAGGGGGACGGTGAGAGGCAGCTGCTCTGGACGGTGGGGGGGCTCGGAGGGAAAGGGCACCTTCGACGCCCGCTCGAAGGAGGTTTGTCTGTTAGGGGTGGGGCGACCCCAAGCTCTGACACCAAACTCCTTCTGCCCTCTGCTCCGAGAGCGCGAGACGGGGGTAAGGGCTGGAGAACAGACACCTGGGAGGGTCTGCTTTGCACAGCGCTTGACATGAAAGGACTGGAAGTTTAGTGAGGTTTTCTCAGGTGCAGTCAGCCCCTGGAGTAAAACTGGCCGGAGAGCTGCAGCTGTACACGGCCCGGCACTGCCACCAGCCCCGACACCTGGGGACCCAGGGCCTCCTCCCAGCCGGGCAGCCCCAGCTCCTGCCTCCCGCTGCGGTCGGCCTGGCACCTCCCCCTTCAGCCTCGGCCCCAGACAGGCCCTGCCCGAGGCCGGCCGTCCATGGGCTCGCCCAGCCTGGCCCTCGGCCCTCTCCTTCATGCTTCTTCTGGCCCAGCTTCCTTTCCTCTGTCCAGGCCTCTGGGTCTCTTCTCAAGGAGGGCAGCAAAGCCTGTGGTTCAGCCATTTGCCAGCTCTGGGAAGTTATGGGAAATGAGCTAACCTCCCTCTGCCTCAGTTTCCTCACCCCTCAAACGGGGATGACAGCAGTGCCCTCCTGACGGGGTTTAAACAGAGGTGGCACGACCCGGTACACGTGAAAAGGTCAGCAAATGCCCGGCACCGCGATCCTGGTTCCCACGCCAGCCGCTGTGTCAGTCACAGCGCCGACCTCCTGGCCTCCGACGGGGCGGGGCGCCTTCCTGACCCCCACTGACCCTTCAGAGCCCGTCACAAACATCTTCCTACAGACAAGCCCCAGGCCGCCCCAGGCACACTGTTGGGCACTGGGCACAGCCGGTTTTCCCCGCGATCCCAGGGATCCTGGGTGTGTGGTTCCCAGTGTCTGCAGGGTGGGTGTGGGGGAGGCCCCGAACTGCTGCAAGGAAACCCCCTTTTGTGTGGCCTGCTCTTGTCATTGGTAAATCCTGTCCCTTTAGGAGGGAACTTTCAGGACTGGCAGGACTGGAACCAGCCTTTATTTTTATTTATTTTTTAAAGAGGATTTTATTTATTTATTTTGAGAGAGAGGGGGAAGGAAGGAGGAAGAGAAGGAGAGAAGCATTGATTGGTTGCCTCTCACATGCCCCCAACCTGGGACCTGGCCTGCAACCTAGGCACGTGCCCTGACTAGGAAGAGAACCAGTGACCTTTCGCTTTATGGGATGATGTCCAACCCATTGAACCGCCCAGTCAGGGCAGGGCTAGAGACGGCCTTTAGCGCTCGGCCTGGAAGGTAAGCAGAGGAGAGCCCCCAACCACGGTCCACACAGAAGGTGTCGGTACCTGGCTGGGTCCTGGCTGTGTCCAGCAGCTCCTGGGCTCTGCGCAGGATCTCGTGCTGCAGGCCAGCCTCCGAGACGCCCATCTGCAGGGTCCGAGAAGAGCAGACTGTGGCCTGGGCTGGTGGGAGCTGACCACGCAGCACAGAGCCACAGCGGCTGCCTCATTCCTGGCTGCTGGCTCCCTTGGCTGCAAATGTGGAGGCCTGCCTGGGCTCACCCATCAGTGTGGCCGAGGGAGCAACTCAGGCCCGAAAGGAAGGCAACACCACTAAGGGCCTAACGGGTGCTGTCCCTGTGCCGGGGACCATGCTGACAGCTTCATCTGTGTGACCTCCCGTCACCCTCACGAGGACCGGTAAGGCAGGAGCCTCCGTCACTGTTCACGAGGACGAGACTGAGCGGCTGAGAAGCCGCCGCAGCCAATCACCCAGAGCACAAGCGTTTGAGCTCGGCTGACACGGCTCCACGCAGCCCTTCTGCCCAGGGACAGCCCGTGGGGACCAGTGGTGTGCAGACTCGTCAGCCGCAGGGACTCCGACCCACGCCGCCCGGCTCAAGTCCTGGCACTGCTGGGCGATGCAGGCAAACGGCCACCTGCGTGTGCGTCTGCTTCCTCATCTGGGAACCGCTGACGAGCGACGCCTGCCGGCCGGGTCGCAGGCAGGATTCAGGGAGCCCGAACGCAAAAGTGCTCGGAGGGCCCCTGGCAGGTGCTACAAAGATGTGAGCTTTGGCCGTGATGCGTCCCCTCTGAAGAGTCAGTGAGTCAGTGCGACGCACCGGAACGTAACCGGGCTCAGTTGTGAGAACTCTACAACTGCGGGCGGGCCCGGGCCTGGGCCTCTTGGACCACCAACGCAAAGACCCAATCTGAGCAGACGCGGGTCCGGGGCAGCGGGACCCACATCCCTGGATTTTCCTGGCCATAGGCGTGCGGGGCCCGCCCAGCCGGTGGGGGCAGACGGGGCAGGTGTGCGAGCCGCCTGGAAGCAAGGAGGCCCCGGGACGCCTGCCGAGAGCAGGCCTCCCAGGAACTGGGAGAAGGGCGAGCTGACGCTTGGCCGGGCTGGGCCTCCCTGCCCGCCCGCGAGGAGGGTGCTGCCCACCTTGGCCAGGTCCCTGGGGCTCATCCGGCTCAGCATGTCCAGCGAGATGCGGTGGTGGGCAAAGATGGGCAGGTAGTGCTCTGCGGACAGCTCCACCAGCAGGGCCGCCAGCTGGCGCTCCATGCCTTCCTCCTGCACGAGCAGAGCCGAGGGCACCACGGGCAGGACGGAAAAGCAGCAGCCGTTATTTCCAGAGTCAAACAAACGGTCTGAATGTACAGATGTAAAATGTGCTCTCGGAAGTTCTCCTACAAACATGCACGTGTAAGCGCAAACAAGTAACTGTACAGGAAGTTCACTGCCGCTGAATTTGTACACTTGAAACCAGTGAGCAGTGTGAGCACCCTGCAGGAGGGACTGCTTAAATAAGCGAGGGCTTTCCACGTGCTGCGCACTACACGGTTGTCTGGGAACAGCGAGGACACCTGGGTGCGTAGGCCTGGACACCTGCCTGCCACAGTTGCCAAGGGGAAAAAGTGGCCAAAATAGTGTGTATAGAAAAACTCCATTTTTATCTAAAGTTTAAAAAAAGTGTGCGGGGAGAGGGAGGTAGGTAGAGACATGGGGGGCACACCTGTCCCATGCACAGCAGGTGCTCAGAGACGGCACTGTCGCCGGCCTGTGCTGGCGGGCACAGCAGGCCCCGGCCCACCACAGCCCGTGGGCTCTGCGGCACCGGGCGGAGCCCAGTGGCCGTCTGCAACTCCCGAGTGAACCTTCCCTCTCTCCCACTCTTGTCCCGCCTGGGGTCTAGCACAGGCCTGGCACACTGGCCACCAGAAATAGGACCGGAGTAAAACCGGAAGGATTGAGAAGCAGGGTGTCCCTGAGGCCGAGAGGGCCCTCTGAACCGAGGCCGGCGAGGCTCCCGGTGGGGCCGGCCGCTACCCGTCCTTACCTGCAGCTTCAAGGACAAGGGTTTCTGGTTCAAAAGCCGTTGATACTGAATCAGCCAGTAGTTTTCCTGCTTGGTTTCGCTTTTGGCTTCTAACTCCGTCTGCGAAGAACGAAGCGGATGCTGTTGGTTACAGCCCGGCAGACAAACACCGCGACGACCGTGATGACCGTGAGCTCTGCTCCCCTGAGCACGGGGTGGTGCTCAGCAGCTCCCCAACGATTTCCCACCCACTCGCATGGCTTCGCTTGCCCTGCAGAGGCAGGAAGGGCCGCTCCGCCCCACTCACTGCTGAGACGGACCTCACAGGTGGCACACACCTAGCGGGGGCCTGAAGCTCCGCCCCACTCACTGCTGAGACGGACCTCACAGGCGGCACACACCGGGCGGGGACCTGAACCCGGGCTGCTGACGCCTGGCACCTCGCTTTGGGCACTGCTAGTCTGGGAGGGACACCGTCTCGCCCACTTGTGGAAACGGCAAAGCACTAAGCAGCCACTTCCTCCTCCCACAAAGCTCAGGCTGGTCTTCTGGGTGCCAGGCAGGGACAGAAATAGGGTCCCCGCTTCTGATGAGGATAGACAGGGCACCGGGCTCGTGCAGGCCCGGGAAGCAGCTGGTCTCGTCTTCCCCGTACCCTGCCTAGGGCCTGCCCACGGTGGAGCTGGAAGACGTCTGCGGCAGTGGTGACGCCGCAGCTGCTGGGCTGGCCGGCCTCCATCCCCACCGCCCAGGCGCACCTGGGGTCTGGACACAATCGGGCCCTCCACCTAAATGGGGCTCTGCCGCCCTGACGACGTGCCAGCGCCAAACCCCTTTGGAAACAGAGAGCACAAGCGGGAAACCCTGTCAGAGGCTTATTCCCAGGCCTGCGCTGGGCACAGCAAGTCTTCTCCTGGCATCTGTCCTGAGCAAATGCTCAGCTGTTTTCAAACACTTGGCTACAAAGACGGCCTGAGGGCACTGCTTAAAACGTAAAGGGTGGGAAGGGGACTGGATGCTCAGCAACGGCTGACTGGTGGCCAATCCCAACGCAGCCTTGGAAAGAATGTCGCGGAGTATTCAAGCGACCTAAAGAGAGTGGGTGATGGTGAGCTGGTCACCAGGGCTGTGCACTGCTGTAGGCACTGCAGTGTTGCAAAAACATACATCAAACCGTCAGCAACAGCCAGCCCTCAGAAGTGAGGTTCCTTTCCTTCGTGCTTCCCATTTTTTTGTGTTGATGGACAGCTATGATCGGAACACCCAGGGTGTGTAAAGGCACTTCCGAGGGAAAGCAGGCCCCTGCAGGGTGCAGACACAGACGCCCAACGCACCAGGATCTCCCGGAGCTCCTCCTCTCGTTGCGCCTTCTCTTTGAGCAGCTGCTGCAGCAGGGAGCTGAGGGCCCAGCGCTGCTCCGAGATCATCTCCTGCAACACAAGGTCATGTCCAGTGCCACTGGAGCCCACGGCACCCCTGGCGCCAGAAGTCTCAGCTGTACTGTGGCAGGATCCCCGTCACTCAGTTCTCAGCTGCCAGCCAGGGGCCCATGGAGGGCCAGACTCAGTTCAAGGCCCTGCCTGCCGTCTCAGGCTGAGAATTAATGGACAGAGCCGAGGGGTCCCTCTGTTGGAGCATCCCCTCCCCACCCGCTCCTAAGCCTGCATCTCTCTTCCCCACGGGGCTGAGGCTGGGCATGGGATCTAGCGGCTGATGTCTGCAGAGTAGTAGGAAACAGCAAACAAAGGAAATGACAAGCCATGGCTGACCTCCTCACTGACTAGAGCCTGTGGGGGAAGCACGTGGCGGGGAGGGCTGGGGTCACCCCATAGCAGTCTGGAAGGCCCTCCACAGGTAGGTGCACAGGCAAGCAGAGCAGAGCCCTCGTCTGTGTCCGTGTTCCAACACATCTGACCTTGGGAACCCCTGGAGGCCCTGAAAGTAGAGCCCGCAAGCTCCAACAGGCAAAAGACAAGGGCACCTGCGCTGAGCTCAGCCCCTCCCCTCTGAGGGCCATTTCCAGGCCCACACTGGGCTTTCCGTTTGCTAGCTCACCTCTTGTGGACAGTCCTGACCCAGGCTGGGCCTGGAAGACTATTACTTCCCCTTTATGGAGGGCAGAAATGGAGGCCCAGGGAGGGGAAGTAACCTGCCCAAGGTCACACAGCACACCCGTGGCAGACCTCGGACCAGGATGCCAGCCTGCAGTGCTCCTTCCCTGCACTGAGAAGCCTACGAGACAACCTGAGAACAGGAGGCTCTGCTCAAAGCCTGGAGGGCCCGCGACCTCACACCCTGCTGACTCAGACCCTCTGCGTGCAGGCGGGCAGACAGAGGCTCGGAGGAGGGAAAGGGCCACCCCTTCCCCCCTTCCTGCCCAGGTCACACAGCCAGACTGTCCTGGGACAGAACTGGGTCCCAGACTTGCAGACCGGACGCTGTCTGCTTCTCTGTGAGCGGGCCCCTAGGCCAGAGCTCCCCGTAGGGAGTGACACAGTAATGGCCGGGTCCTCTCCCCCAGACACTCTTAGGACACCAGGAAAGCTCCTTCCCCAAAAGGCTGTCAGCCCGTGAGTCGAACCAGCGCCCCAGAAGCATGGCTTGGAGAGACAGGGAGCTCAGCAGCAACCCCGCTCCGAAACAAAGGAAACGCGGAGATGGAGATGTGGGCTGGGTGAGCCGCGGCAATGAAACCCTCCTTCCTCTGACCCTCCTGCCTGGCAACGGGCCGACCCGACCCCTCACCGTGGTCCGTGCACCCGTCAGCCTCTGGGACTGGGCCACCCTCCTACGTCACGGCCACAGAGGAGACCTGCCCTGCCTGCTGGGGAGCTGCTGCCAAGAGGCAGTGGGGGCACCGGGTGGGGGCTTCACCGGGGTATGGGGAGGGATAGGGTGGCCAGGGAGCCCTACGTACCTGCAGCGCCTCTGTGTCCAAGGCTTTCCTCTTTAACTCCAGCTGTGTCAGCTGCAATAACTCAGTTTCTATTAACTTAATCTAAACAGAAGACGAGACAGGGTTTTATTCACGTCAACCACAGTTCAGCTCTGTGCCGCTGCTCTCTGATGGCCAAGTGGGTGCTAAGAATCTTTTCTGGGGGTCTCTGGAATAAAGGGGTCCTGGGGTGCTTCTGGAGGGGTGGACATGCTTGTCCTGGTCAACACTGTTGACCGGGATCTGAGCACAGGGGTTGTGACAGAGAGGGTGCCGAATAAAGGTTTGTGGATCGAAGAAGGGGCTTTCCTTCAAGGTTCAGGCCAGAGGGAGGAGCAGACGTGGACTTCTCCCTGACCCTCTTCCTGGTCTAGTTCTCTTGCTTCCTCTGAACAGCTGTCCCAGAGGGGAGCGGAGGGTGACGGCGGTGACTGAACAGTAACAGGAGCAGCAGCTGGTATGTACTGAGCATTCTGTGTGCTAGACCTGTGTCACGCACACTGCAGGCATGAGTTCGTCAGTTCTCCTCTGGCTATTAGGGGGCATTACTGCCTCCATTTTACAGACAAGGAAACTGAGGCTCAGAGAGGTTAAGTTACTTGTCCACCGACACAGAGCAGATAAGTGAGTGAGCCCTTTCCCTGGGATGTGCCTGCTTGGGGTCTAAAGGGGAACAGCTGGCCTGGTGGGTCAAAAGCACCCAGAGTGAGATGGTCTGGGGGTCACCGCACACCCTCAGGGTATGACTGGGGGTTTTTAGCCCTGGGGGGGTCAGACCCCACAGCTGGGATCTACCCCGTGCCTATGATCCTATGACCCTTGTCCCTAAGTTCCTATGTCCCCACCAGCCCCTGGTCAGAGGAATGAGCTTCATGTCTGGCTATGTAGGATTGAAATTAAAGAGGGAAATAAAAAGGTAAGTTGGTTTTGGCCCAAAAAGAAAAGAAAAAAAAAAACCATGCAAAATGTGAAATTCAAAGTGTGCGGAATACGATGTGATGAGCATTCCCACAGCCTGAAAGCTCCCGTCACCCCCAGCCCACTGAGCGCACCTCGTCCTCGGGGGAGCCCCGCGGGGCAGACGGCCCTGTGCCATGGAGGCAGCCAAGAGGCCACAGCAGCGGGGCCTGCCCAGCGCCGGCCGAAGGTCAGCAGCAGAGCCCAGATGAGAGTGCATCCCTCTCCTCCGGGCCCAGGTCACCCCTGAGCTGACAGGGCGTCCCTGCTCCCTCCGGCGGGAAATCCAACCTGTCCCAGCTCACACCTGATGGGGACGTCAGTGGGGTTTCCATCGGCTGCCTGGGGCGGGGTCAGCACAGAGGCTGCCCCAGCAGTCAAGGCCGCAGGCTGCCCTTCCTCTCCGCCCTGGGTGGCATGAGACATGGCGAGGACAGGGTCCATTTGCCAGGCACTCACAGTGCTGCCTCGAGGCACCTCCCAGCAGCCCCCGACCTCGGTTCTGGGAGGAGAGGGAGGTTCTGAAGGGCGGTCTCCTGCTGAGCTGCCACACGAAAGAGCCAGGATTCAACCTTATCTGCCACCTGTCCGGCCACCTCTGCATCACTCCAAAAGCTGACAGGACAGGTCTAGATGGGGGGCCATGACCCCCACACTCACCTGGTTCCTAATCTGCCGATGCATCAGGTCTTTCTTCACCTGGAGAGCCTCAAATGCAGCCTTCTGCATGGCGCTCTGCAACAGAGAGCATGGCCTGCTGAGCAGGGCTGGAGGTCTTGCCTTCCCAGCAGCTGCTAAGACAGCAGGGGAGCAGGCAGTGCAGCGGGGTCTCCTGTGGGCTCCTCCTCTGAGGTGCGATCCACTCCCCACCTTCAGTCCTTACGATGGAGCACCCACAGCATGGGGAGTAGGTGCTCGCCGGAGAAATAGGGGTACTTCTCTGGATTTCAGTGACTGGTGGATTGCCACCAGAGGTCTCTCCCTGCCCCTCTCTTCCTGACGGTTTGCACTAGGTGCGCTGGGCACATTGGGCCTCACATGCTGTCCAGAACAGGGCTCCATGCAGAGTTCCGACGCCCTCCCTTTGTGCACCTCTGCCCTCATGCCCTGGGCAAGGACTCACCTCCTGCAGGATCTGGCTGATGGCTTTGCTCTGATCCATCTGCTGCCACGCCAGAATCTGCTGGAACCGCTCGTCCATTTCAGCCATGCTACCGGAAAAACAGCAAATTCATTTACTCTCTCAACATTTTCTGAGCACCTACTATGTGCCAGGCACCTTGGAAGAGATCAAGACACACCATTTATTCATTCAACAATGCTCATGGATTCAGCCATTAGACTTCCGGCCAAGATGGAGGCGTAGGTAGACACACTGTGCCTCCTCGCACAACCAAAAGAGGAAAAACAACAATTTAAAGAACAAAAATAGCCAGATCTGACAGAAAACTGAACTGAATGGAAGTCCGACAATCAAGGAGTTAAAGAAGACACATTCACCCAGACAGGTAAGCGGGGCAGAGCCGGGTGGAGAGCGCTCAGCAAGACGGGTTTGTGGAGCGGTACCGGCAACGCTCCAGCTGCCGGGAGAGGCCCGTGGCGGGCGCACCTGGCCAAAACGCGGCAGGAGCACTTGGTGAAACCGGGGATGAGACTGGTGGATTGGGGGGTCCCTCATTCTCGTGCAGATAAACCGGGAGGAAAAGCCGGGGAGTGGAACAGACTGCATTGCCCACCAACGCGGGGAAATAAAGCCTCAAACCACCGACTGAAAACACCTGTGGGGGCTGAGGCGGCAGCGGGAGGAACTCCCGGCCTCACAGGAGAGTTCGCTGGGGAGACCCACAGAGACTTGGAACTGTGCAGGTCCATTCACTCACCCTGGAGCCAGCAAAGAAGGACCCAACTTGCTTGTGGGTAGCTGGGGAAGTGCGGAGAACAGAACAAGCGCCATTGTTCTCTCAGGCCCCGCCCCCACAGACAGTGTCACAACACAGTGCCGTGGGTTACCCCACCCTGGTGAACACCTAAGGCTCCGCCCCTTAAAGTAACAGGTGCACCGAAAAAAAAAATGGCCCAAATGAAAGAACACATCAAAGCTCCAGAAAAAATACAACTAAGTGACAAAGAGATAGCCAACCTATCCGATGCACACTTCAAAGCATGGTAATCAGGATGCTCACAGGATTCAAAGAAAAATTGTCGCAATTAGTTGAACAAATGAAGGATAATATAAAGGAAATGAGGGGAAATGTGTAGGGAACCAATAGGAATGAGAAGGAAACTCAGACTCAAATCAACGGAGTGGACCAGAAGAAAGAAAAAACATCCAACCAGAAAAGAATGAAGAAACAAGAACTAAAAAAACTGAGGAGAGACTTAGGAACCTCCAGGACATCTTTAAACATCCCAACATCCAAGTCATAGGGTTGCTAGAAGGAGAAGAGGAAGACCAAGGGATTAAAAACTTATTGGAACAAATAATGAAGGAGAACTTCCCCAAGCTGGTGAAGGAAATAGACTTTCAGGAAGTCCAGGAAGCTCAGAGAGTCCCAAAGAAGTTGGACCCAGAGAGGAACACACCAAGGCACATCATAATTACATTACCCAAGATTAAAACTAAGGAGAGATGTGTGTTGGCTGGTATGGCTCAGTGGATTGAGCACTGGCCTGTGAACCAAACAGTCACCAGTTTGATTCCCAGCCTAGGGCACATGCCTGCATTGCAGGCCAGGACCCTAGTAGGGGGTGTGCAAGAGGCAACCACATACTGATGTGTCTCTCCCTCTCTCTCCCTTCCATTCCCTCTGACTAAAAAAAAAAAAAAAAAAAAAACCCAAAACCCTAAGGAGAGAATCTTAGAAGCAGCAAGAGAAAAGGAGACAGTTACCTACAAAGGAATTCCCATAAGACTGTCAACTGATTTCTCAAAAGAGACCTTGCAGGCAAGAAGGGGCTGGAGAGAAGTATTCCAAGTCATGAAAGGCAAGGACCTACATCCAAGAATACTCTATCCAGCAAAGCTATCATTTAGAATGGAAGGGCAGATAAGTGCTTCTCAGATAAGGTCAAGTTCAAGGAGTTCATCATCACCCAGCCTTTATTATATGAAATGTTAAAGGGATTTATATAAGGTATGGAGGGATATCAACAGGGGGAGAGGGGGGAAAGGGGCACAGAATAAGTAGCATAAATGGGAGGTAGAAAACAG
>PVJI01033377.1:0-11322 GCA_004026765.1 Micronycteris hirsuta
AATTTCCAACACTAGGACATAGTCTGTTAAAAAGTTAGAATTCAAAGTAAAAGAAAAAAAAAAGTCTTTAGGGCATTCTTAATAGGGTATAAAAGGTTTTGAATTACAATTCAAACTAAGAGAGTATTAGACTAACAAAGAAAAGGAAAGTATATGTTTCAATTAAAGAAATGGTACAAACCCACTGAAGAGGTGGGGGTGGGGCTTAGGGCTAGGTGGGGTGAATGGATGGATTAAGCAAAAAAAGAGAGAGAGAGAGAGAAAGCTCGTGGACATGGACAATGGTGTCACGATTGCTGGGGGAAGATAGGGAAGGAGGTGGAGGACAGCATAGGAGGGATACATGGATAAGGACGGAGACTTGAGTTGGAGTGATGAACACAAAATACAGTGCACAGATGATGTGTTGTAGAATCGTCCATCTAAACCTGTACAATTATGTTAACCAGTGTCACCCCAATAAATTCAATAATAAGGAAAAATCTTTTTTTTAAGAGAAATACGTTATTTCTATTTTGGTGGTAAGGTTATGATGGCAGTTATTATTGAAAAGAGAAGTTCTTATAATTTAGAGATGATTACTGAAATATTCACACATAAGATAATGTTGTCACTTGCCTCAAACCTGCCTGAAATGGGACTGAAATGTAACCGCTGTACAGAGAAAACAAGGATGGACATGGGTTGAAAATTACGGAAGCTGTGTGCGAAGTCAATGGGAGTTCATTACACTCCTTTCCCTTGCAACTATTTTGAATTATTTCATATAAAATTTTTTTGAAACACTAATTGTTTTTTCATACTTTAAAACTAATGGTTCTCTCATATGTTATACTTTGATTTACTCCACCAAATGTAGTAAATTTAATTTCCCCACAATGGATTACTTTTGTACGTTTAATCATGTTGGTGGCAGGATTTCTGTTCCCAAAGGTTTTAGTCACTACTAACTAAACTAATATCCTTAACAAATTGCTATTTCCTCTAAAATTGAAGTACACAAAATTGCATGAAGATATTCTTAAAATATATCTGAATACATAACTCCATTTCTCTCAGTAAGAAAACCATCTATTATTTTTAATTTCTGAGAAACCAGAAATTATATTTTGTCCAAATCCCCATACTATAATGACAGTTCTCCACACTAGTCCATCACCATGGTTTAAGCTACAGGAATATTATCTAATCAGTGATTCAAAATGCAAGCCATACCGTTTCAGCTTCCTGTTTGTTTGCTGTAAAGAAAGAGGTTCTTACCCTTCTTCTCCATCCTCTTCAGACCTCTCCAGACTCCTCTTCCTCACTCTTCAGCTTCAAGTCTTAAGTCTTGGTTGGTTTTTCTCCTATGCAACGAGGGGCCTCTGCCCGGACCGTTCCCTCCATTCCTTCATTTAGTTCATCCTTACACATTGATCAACACATAGTGTAATATCACTTCCTAGGCAAATTATTTCTGAAATTTGTGTGGTATTTTTCTTGGTTTATATACTCATACCACCACCTTGTGATTTCAGTTTAGAGCAAATTCATGCATGGTCTACTAAATATCTACAAATACCTGTGACTTGCGTTAGGTGATAAGTTTTATGTAGGCAGCAGCAATAACTGTTTTATACTTCAATAGTTTCCTGTTTTCTGAGATAACAGTCATGTGAGGCATATGCAGATTTGTTGATTCAAGTATTTCTGAGTATCCCAGGTACTTCCATCAGACAACAAATGTTTCCTTAACAAAAATCACTGATATTCCTGCTCTACATTCGCTTTTAAAAATCTGCTTTCAGGCAACCCTTCTCACTCCTCACTACCCTCCAACATTTCTCTTAGGAAACAGTGGCAAGTGAAGCAGAACTTACTGAATGACTTAGTTCACAAGAAAACCTCTGCAATACCCTATGTCACACTTAAAGTTCTGTCATTTACACTAAATGGATCCTAGGACACTCTAAAAACACAATCTCAAAGACATTTCAAAATTGCAACAGAGTATACAACAGATTTTTTGAGGGAATACTTTTAAAACACACGTGGAAGCTAACAAGAATAGCTTAACGATAATAATGGAATAGGACGAAAGCGAGCACCAGTAGACATCTTAAACTGTTTAGTGTCTAAGAACAGAGTGGGGAGATTTATACAACAGTAGTGTTGTAAAAGCTTCTACAGTCTTATTGGTCTTAAGTTGAAAAAGCATGTGATAACTCAAGTGGTCATTTTATGGTAAAAGGTGAAGGTTATAAACATTTTAATTCTCCTATATGGAGAGGAAACTCTAACTCAAATGAAAATGTTGAGAAAAATATTAATGCTTTTAATTCTTATTTTTATCGAGCCAAGACATGTTCATTGCATGCTTGATAATAGTTTCTACTAAAGTTTTAGTGTGCTATTAAAATTAAATTTTATGCATTTATTTTTACTTAACACTTCAAAGTTTACCTGAATAGTTTAACTTGATCAAGATACAGTTGATTTAAAAGAGAAATGCATAAATGTCTAATCAAAAATTGATTAAAATAGAACACTAAAATAATTTACTTTTAAAAATATCCATTGTTGCCCAGCTGGTGTAGCTCAGTGGATTGAGCGCGAGCTGGGAACCGAAGGGTCCCAGTTCGATTCCCAGTCAGGGCACAGGCCTGGGTTGCAGGCCAGGTCCCCAGTGAGGGCCATGTAAGAGGCAACCATACATTGCATTTTCTCCCTCCCTTCTCCTCTCTCTAAAAAATATATATATAAAAATAAATAAATAAAATATTCAATGTTTAATACTCAAATTATCACACTATTGAATATAAGCAGCAGAGTTTAAAGAATATGCTCATCAGTCATCATGAATATAAAAATACTGGCCAGTTTTATTTCATTCCTTACATAATTTTTTTTCCAGTTAGAAAGTTAATAAATTTGGAATTAGATGTTTTGCCGACCGTTACTGAGTTTGATAACTCGATGATCTGTATAGTATTTAATAACAGAGAGGATTATCTCTGAAATGGGTCAAGTGTATGAGGCCACACTAGCTTTGAGAAGGATGAGGAGCTAAATTAACTCAAAATATTCTGAGGAATATAGAGTGACACTTAGGAGACCTTTGTGTATTTGTAGTTGAAAGAATTTATTCCCAAGAGAAGATTAAAAAAAAAACACTCATTATTATTATAGCTCTTTAGGAAACTACTTTTTTGACATTAAACTGTATATAATTTATGGAAAAATTTTCATACAGTCCATAGAACATGAATCAAATTAATGTTCTCCCCTTCATTTTTCTCTCCTTGGTTTGAGAATTTATTGTAAAAATTTAAAAAATTCCTAGTTTTACCAAAAGTAGTTAAAATTACAATGCAACTTGACATTTTATGTAGTAGTTGTACAATTTAAAAGTAGATTATAATACCTTTCTCCTTAAAAATGAGTATGGAGAGACAGTGCCAAAGTCACTCCATTGTATTTTGCCATATCGGTGCTTACACAGCATATTGCTTCATGATATAGTCTATGTCATCTTCTTAAAATATCATCTTTTGCTGGTATTTCATCATGCACACGGAGAATTTTGTATTATTTTCAGTAATAATGAGTATTTTTAAACAATTATTTCCTTGATTAGTTCATTTTAAGCCTTGTTAAATTGTAATTATAATTAGCTATGTATTAAAGTATGCTATGCTTCATCAAGTATTACCCATATTGACAGGCCAGTATAAACAAATTACTAAAATTTTATGAAACATTTGAAAAATACATCTTTGATTATTAAATTTTGAAGTCACATTGTTCATTGATTAGCAACCCTAAAAAATACCTCTAATTATGTCGCCATGATAAAATTTATTGCTTTGTGAAGCAATTTTACTATTATTATTGTAAAACAGCATGTGAAGAAGCTTACCAAAGACATTGAAAAATTGGTATGAAATAGCTCAGACACTATCTTTAAAAATAAGTTTTAAAATAACATTGGTTCTAATTCTTGAAATAGAATGTAGCAACCTATCATGTCTATCATTTTATCATAATCCTATAATATAGATTATAATATTTTTTAAAATTCAGGTTGGAATTCAAAAATATAAAAATGACAGCAACACAATGTAAAAATGCTGTAAGTGTAGGTAGATTATAACAATAAAATATTAAATATGGTACATGACAGGAATATTGTATTTTGTCTTACTCCTTTCCCAACTTAATTTGAATAAGCTTCATCAAGAATTTGGATATAAAGGTTGATTTTAAGTCCATTTACAAAATAGAAACTGCTATGCTTGTTTACTTGAAATGGTTGTCCCACTCATTAGAGTTTGGTCTGAAAAACTTATCTTAAAAGACATTAATCTTCCCTAAAGTAATTCTTACTTAGGGTTTGCCTTGCTCTAAGTGGCACCTTTGTTATTCAAGTGTTCTTTTGAGGTTTCCCTCTATTTCTGGATAGAATTGTCAAAGATGTAAATCACTAGTGAAACAATCTCTCTCTTTCTCCTTCCCTCTCTCTCTTTCTCTCTCTGTCTCTCATAGTATGGGTTCAAATTACATGTCAAAAATGTTTTACTCCTCAAATCAGGAATGAGGTTCAAAGTTTAATTGTGAGCAAATTTCTTGTTGTACTCCATTGTTCTTTATCCACTCCCTGGAGAGGAAATCAGGAGGAAGGAAGGCGTCTGCAATTGAAAGAATGAAGCAAGAGCCTTACGTTGTACTCATAAATTAAAAAACAAAATGAGACAGTATATGAAGTATAAGGTTTTTACTTTTAGTTCCATTAAGAATAAAACTTTTTAATCAAGACAGTTAATAATTTACACTCATTTTTTGTGTAAAAATTACATTTAATGTTATTAAGGAATCACATCTAAATAAAAATTATTTACCACTATCTCTGCACACTAAGAATAATTCAGCTCCTAGGCTAATTTTTTTCAAATCTAACCAGTTTATTTTATCTTCAAAAATGCAGAATTGATATCAGAAGATAAAAACAATACAACTTTAATAACCATTAAGAAATACTGGGTAAATTACAAAAAGATTCTAGAAATTAACTTTTTTCAAAAAAGAAAAAAATCTGTTTTATGTTGCAAAGGATTACTGGTATATATTTTTTAAATTGGGATGTTTCTGTAAAGTAAAAACCATGCTCTTCAAAAGTAGTAGAGCCATACTTTCTGCAATCTAGCCAGGGTTTAAATTCCATGTCTGCCACTCAGTACCGATGCAACCTTCTATACATTCATTTACACTTGGACTTCAATATGGAGAAAACAATTCTTATATTGGTGGATTACTTATCAATATGTGTGAATCTATTAGTAATTTTCAGTAAATGATGACCATGGTGACTTTTAGCATCATCAGTACTAAGTGTTATGCATATAATGAACCTTTTTTTTAAATAGATAAAGAGTGCAGATTAATTAACCAATACCAATGCTTTACATTTAGGGAATTTGGTGTATTTCACACAAAGCTCCATATGAAAAAAATAATTTTCAAAGAATATTGGCATTCTTTCTTATAAAAATATGCATTTAAATTTATCAATGGTGTGTTGTACAGTTGCACAGCAATCTACATAGCTGACACAACTTTACTCTCTGTTCCCTCCTTTGTAACTTTGGGCCTTTGCACTCATTCCATGTGCTTCACTCAGTACTGGTGTCCTTTCCTGGGATGATTGTTCATCAGTCCCCACATAGCTGTCCATTTGCTGCAAAATGGGGTCTATGATATGACCTGTACAAGAGCAGATATGAAGCAAGAAAAAGCAGGATTGAAGTTGAACAAAATATGTTCCATTTTATAGAAAAATAACTTGTCTTCAACATGGCAAAGAAAAACCAGAGGATGCAGACAGTTCTAGACTTAAAGAAATGTAAGAGACATAATCCATGTAATTGTGAACAGCAATTCTGATTGTAATAAGCTATGAAAAGTCATTTTTGAGATAATGGAGGAAATTGGAATACAATATCACATGATATAGTGTAGTTAATTTTAATATTGTTAGGTATAGTAATGGATTTGTGGTGATGTGGGGAAAGCTACATATGTCTATATAATGCTTACAGAAATATGGGGTAAAGTGAAATAAGGTCAGACACTTTCTTCAAAATACTTCCAAATGAATCTGTGAACAGATGAAGCAATGTTTTAAAATCTTCATCATGGTTGAATCTAAGTAAAAACTCTACAGAAATTATTTCTTCTTTTATATTATTTACAATAGTCCTAATAGCATTGAATTCAAATCATTTTGAGGTTTGAAAATCATACATTTTATTTTCATTTGTATTGGTCTTTAACATTTTTTAATCATTTTTATTGTTATTCTATTACAGTTGTCCCAATCCCCCCCCCCTTAAAAGAAGTAATCTTATCCTCTGTTTCTAAGATAAACCCGGAATATATACCATGTCCACATTCCTATTGAAAAGTATTAAAAACACTGTGTAAAATCACAAGAGAAAACCAAATCTTTGATTTTGTCAATGAGCTGGCAAAAAAGCAAGAAATTCTGAGACCAAAAACTGCTTTGAGGGAAGAAAGAAGAGAGGTAAGTGGCTTTTTACTGGAACAAGCTTCTTTCCCAGAAGGCATTCAAAAATGAAACCTGAGGAAAGTTTGCTTTTTTATATATTTTATGAAACTAGTTCAAGCTGGTCAGCCTCTCATGGGAATATCTGCGTACCATTGGGACTTAAATTGATACTACTTCAGTGTAAGAAAGCAGTAACTAAAAGGTCTTTTTCTCTCACCCCACCCTAGATCAAAAATAAACTGTCTGCCTCAAAAGGAAGAGCAAGGTAGAAAGGAAAAAAAAAAAAACACTCATGAGAATTAATAATGATGAGCTAGCTTTAATAATTCTTACTTCTGAATTCACTTGATCTGATTAGTCAAAAACTAATCTAAAGTAAACACAAATCACTCCAAAGGCAGTCTGCATGCACGAAAGTTGGATTAAGTTCCACGGAAAATGATTTCACACTTAAAAACACAAAGTACACAAATAAATTTTTAAAATGAGAAACAGTAGAAGCAATTGAATGTTGAATCAAACTCCAATAGAAGACTGAAGTTGAATTAAAAAAAAACAAGCTGAGTATAAAGTAAGCATTCTTGGTATGTATAAAGAACCAAAGAGGCTAATTAAATCACAAGTAAATTGCAATTAAGCATTACAAGAGACTCTTTCACATCGCTTGCCTCAGTGCTTTGTACCTCCCAGGACACTGACATTGAGCTTGGCGATTTTTCCTGCTTTGATCAATGGGAAATTTGCAAATATATAAAGGCAGGCATATGATAAGCACTTGAGCACTGGGTGTGTACTCCAGGAATGTTCCCCTTTAAAATCCAACCCCCATGGTGTAAAGAAACGTAGGAAATACAAACGAAGTATGCTAGGAGACAGAGAACCATTCATAGATGTTTCAACATCAACCAAGCCTCTAGCTGAATGTCACCATGTAGATGACCTCCGCTGTGGCACATGCATTGATCTCAGTCAACCCACAGAATCACAACAATTAATGACCAGTAGAAAAATCAATAGCTGAAAATGTTGTGGAAACTATCTGAATCCATGTATTGATAATCTTGGTTCAATTCTCACTCTTAGGGAGAATTCTTTTTTTTAGTTTAGTCTCTGAGACTAAGGCTCTGATAGATACTATGCCTTGGTAGTAGCCATCAAAATACAAACTTTATACTCTAACATTCAAATTTAGACAGGACATTTCTGTAGAAATAACCAATTTCAGTGTGTAACTGAACAATAATTAAATATTTCTGTGTTAGAATTATGTCGCTCTTACTGTAATATTTAATATGAGGTAACTATTTTCCTTTTGATATAGTGATTTTTTGAAAGATATCTGGAATTTCCTAAAAAAAACTAAAAAAAAAAAAAAAAAAAAACCTGTTTTTTAACCCAGCCATCCCACCCTGGGAATATACCTGAAACACCAATTCAAAAGAATGTATGCCCCCCTATATTAATAACAGCACTATTTACAACAGCCAAGTGCTGAACACAGTCTAAGTGACCATCAGTAGAATATCAGTAGTATTTTGGTGCATTTACTCACTGAAATACTCCTACTATACAGCGGAAAGAAAGAAGGAACTCCTACCCTTCACAATAGCATAGATGGAACTGGAGAATATTATGCTAAGTGAAATAAGCCAGTCGGTGAAAGACAAATACCACATGATCTCACCTATAAGAGGAATCTAATGAATAAAATAAACTCACAAGCAAAATAGAACTAGGGACATAGAAACATGGAACAGACTGATAGTGACCATGGGGGAGGAGGGAGGAGGATAATGGTGGAAAGAAAGGGAAGGGACTAGTCAAAGAACATGCACGAATGACCCACGGACATGGACAGCAGTGGAGGGGCTGACTGGGGATGCTGGGAGTGAGCTGCGTGGAGGAGGGGGAAAATTGGGACAACTAAATAGAATAATGAAAAAAAAAGAATCGAAGTAAAACAAATAGTGCAACTACAAAAAAGAGATATCTTGGATTGGTTTGTTGAGACAGACTTTTTTAATCCTTGTGTTATTCAGGTTTTAGATGGAGCTATTTTTTTTTCCTGGTGTCTTGTCTACTGTGGGATCTACATACCTATGAACCTCTTAATAAAAAGTTTTTATTTTGAAATTATTTTGTTTGTTAATATGAGTTCAGCTTAAGGGTTTATCTCTAGAGTTTTTCTTACAGGTTTTTATTGCGTTTAGATGTGGCTCCTTAGCAAAATCTGTGAGAAGATTGTTTCAGATGAAGGGAAACCTTTTTTGAATCTATTAAGATGTTTCTTTGATGAATTGAAATGTGAAGACTGGGTAGCAATTGTAAAAGAGAGGTCAAACTTATTCATGATGCCATTTTTAGGTTTGCTATTAAACATAGGTTTAGAGTTATGTCAATAAAGCATACACATTTATTATTTCCATGTATTTTTTTACAATAGACTTTTTATGGTAGTAGCATTAATGATTCTGTTTTTACCAGTAATTATGCTCCTATGCAAGTGGTAATTGGAATAGTTATGTATTATACAACTTTTAAATTGACATGAGATTCTTGAGAAGAGGTCAGATTTAAACTGTACTATAGATCCGAAGCAGGAAATAGTGTTTTGGAGTTGTAAATAGGTTTGCCTTGACCATAACCAAATTTTAGGAAGTAGAGGCAAAGATTTATAAACCATTTTAATACAAATCTTATGCTGTTATTTCTATGTTTTTTCTTCAAAAACATAGAGTATCGGATATTAATATGAGTATTCTTTATCAACCTTCCTATTCTATCCATTTTAATCCTTTCCTTTTAGAAACTGCATAACTAAAACTTTGCAAAATCCAAGTAAACCATAGTTATAAAGTTATAAAACCTTATGTGTCATTTAAAACATATAAATGATAAAGAGCAAGTCAGCAAAGTCTCCTTAAAGAAATCAACTCCTACATCAGCGAAAAAATTATAATTATGTGAGATGTTCAATTTTATTTAACAGATTTTTAACCACATCACATATTAAGCAATGACAAAGCAAATGATCTGAGATATAAAAAAGAACCACTCAGTGGAAATAGATATTTAAATGCCATTTATTATCTCTGGATTTCCCATAGGTCATTCATATCCCAGTGGGTATTATAATAATGGGAAATATTATTTAAATTCTTCAAGGCAAAGTTTCCATTCTCCATATGCTTTTTTATAGTTTAGAGCAGTATATATATGTTAGATTTATTGGCATTCTGACTTTCTCTAGCTACGTTTCTCCATAGCTCTATCTGAAATTTGCATTGCATTGCTTGTTTTTAATAGGTTATATTAAAATTAACATATAACACCTATAAAGGGAAATAAAAGACGATATAAAGCGGGTTAATGATACTTTAAAAGAAAAAATATAAACTCTAAACAAAAAACAAAACTGAAAGTTAAACATGTGTGTCAGCTTAATGTCCACATATCTCTAGAGATAGAATTTATCATTTCAGATATTTAGCTTTTTATTAGGTTGGCAGAAAAGTCCATTTAGCTTCTTTCTGTAAAAAAAAAAGACACATTTTTTTCACCAATAATTTTATTGATTTGGATATTTTGAGTATGTCGGCTATCCCACCATTGGCTTCTAGTGGGCAGAGGCCAGGGGTGCCGCAAAACATCTTCCAATGCGTAAGACAGCCCCACGGCGAAGAAGTATTTGGTCAAAATGTCGGTAGGACCAAGAAACTTTGCAAACCAATTTTTACACATTTGATCAGTCATAGCATCTTTTCCATAAACTGCACAGATCTTTTTTGCATTACACTTGCATTTTTACCTTTCTTGAAATAATAAAGCATGATATGCTAAAAATGCCACTTGTTTTCTTCCATCTTCAATATTAAAATGGCTACACAAAAATTCACCAATTTTGATAAGTTTTTTTAATATTCAGGCTGATACGACAGCTGTCACAATACAATCTAGCAAAGTTGTTTTGAAAGAAGTTAAATACAACTAAGGCCACTTAGTGCCATTGTAAGGAAAAATCTAAATGAACTTTTTGGCCAACCCAATACATGGAAAAATGGGGATATAGAATCTTAAACAGCACTGAAATAGTATAAATGATAAAGAGCAAATAAGCAAAGTTTTCCTTCTAGAAATCAATGTTTACATGGACAGGGACTATTAGTAAATGATAGCTTTGAAAACAAACCTGAAGAAAATTAAGTTGCTAGCCAAGTAGATATTTGTGTGAGAAATATTGTAAGAAGTAGAGCCAAGAAATGCAATGGCTGTGAGTTGTTTACAGATCAGCAAGAAGGCCATGATGACTGGGTGAAGTCAGTCA
Source organism: Micronycteris hirsuta (assembly GCA_004026765.1). NCBI lineage: Eukaryota > Metazoa > Chordata > Mammalia > Chiroptera > Phyllostomidae > Micronycteris > Micronycteris hirsuta. The sequence continues at coordinate 10,869 of PVJI01033377.1, forward strand.
GTAAGAAGAAAAGGAGATAGCCCTGGCCGGCGTAGCTCAGTGGATTGAGCGCGGGCTGGGAACCAGAGGGTCCCAGTTCGATTCCCCGTCAGGGCACATGCCTGGGTTGCGGGCCAGGTCCCCAGTGAGGGCCATGTGAGAGGCAACCATACATTGCTGTTTCTCTCTCTCTCTCTCTCTGTCTCCCTCCCTTCCCCTCTCTCTAAAAAAATAAATAAATAAAATCTTAAAAAAAAAAGAAGAAAAGGAGATAGCATAGGCTGAAGTGAAAGCAGTAGTGGGGTCCGCACTACGGAAGGACTTGGAGAACATGGCAAGGAGGTTAACTTTTAACATGAACAAGAAGGAAAACTACCGTGTCATTCTTAGAAAGATGTAACATATTTGGACTTAATTTTAACAGTACCATTCTTGAAGATGAAATTAGAAGCCGACAAGAGCTGAATCAAAGAGA
>PVJI01033378.1:0-11321 GCA_004026765.1 Micronycteris hirsuta
TCCTTCTTATCCCTATTGGTTCCCTGCAGATCTCTCCTCATTTGTTCAAGCAATTTCGATAATTTTTTGTCGAATTCTGTAAGCATCCTTATTACTAGGGTTTTAAACTGTGTATCTGATAGGTTGGCTATCTCTTGGTCGGTTAGCTCTGGAGCTTTGATCTGTTCCTTTCTTTGGGCCATTTTTTTTCCCTCAGTGCGCCTGTTACTGTGAGGGGGGCGGAGCCTTGGGATTCACCTGGGCAGGGAAACTCCTGGTAGTTGTGCTGTGAGGAAGCCTGTGGGGGCGGGACCTGAGAGCACAGTGGCGCCTGCTCCGCTCTCCGCACCCACAATGCCTCCCGCAAGCAATTCGAGCCCCTCTACACTGGCTCCGGGGGTCGCTCCGGGGTCGGTGGACAGGCTGCACAGCTCCAATCCCCCGCGGGTCTCCCCAGCGAACTCTCCTATGAGGTTGGGAGTTCCTCCTGCCGCCGACTCCACCCCCACAGGTGCTCTCAATCTGCGCCGATGGGTTGCGCACGGCTTTCTCTCCTGGTCTGTCTGCCCGCGAATGTGGACCTGCCTGGTCCACCAGTCTCAGCCCCGCTGGGTCCGGATGAGCCGGGCGTTGGCTGCGCTTTGGTCAGGCACCCCCATCTCGGTGTGCTGCAGCCGCGCGGGAACCACCCCTCCAACCATGGTCCTGCCGTCTGCTCACCAGCTCGTCGCGGAGTTGCGAGCGCTCTCCCTCCGCCCTACTCCTCTGGGCTCACCAGACTGGATGAATTTATCTTCTTTAATTCCTTGGTTGTCGGACTTCCTCTCAATTCGATTTTCTGTCAGATCTGGCTGTTTTTGGTTGTGTAAATTTCTGATTTTTTCTTTGGTTGTGCGCGGCGGCACGGCGCATTCACCTATGCCGCCATCTTAGGAAGTCTGGTTGTTTATTTATTTTAGATTGTTGTTATCCTCCTTTTTGTTGTACGAAGAAGTGAAAGGTTTCTACTTACACCTCCATCTTGCCCAGAACTCTCTCTCTATGTTTTTTTAAATCAAATTTTATTGTTGTTGAAGGACAGTTGTCTGCATTTTCCTCCCATCCCTCCCCACTACCCCAGCCATTGCCACCTCCCTCCCCTGATTCCACCCCCCCCCCTTGGTTTTTTCCATGTGTCCTTTATAGTTGTTCCTAAAACCCCTTCTGCCCTTTCTCTCCATTATCCCGTCCGACCTCCCCTCTGGTTACTGTCAGATTGTTCTTAATTTCAATGTCTCTGGTTATATTTTGCTTGCTTGTTTGTTTTGTTGTTTAGGTTCCACTTAAAGGTTAGATCATATGGTATTTCTCTTTCACTGCCTGACTTATTTCGTTTAGCATAACGTTCTCCAGTTCCATCCATGCTGTCACAAAGGATAGGAGCTCCTTCTTTCTCTCTGCTGCATAGAATTCCATTGTGTAAATGTACCGTAGTTTTTGATCCATTCATTTACTGATGGGCACTTAGGTTGCTTCCAGCACTTGGCTATTGTAAATTGTGCTGCTATGAACTTTGGGGTGCATAGGTTCTTACGGATTGGTGTTTCAGAGTTCTTAGGATATAATCCCAATGGAATTGCGGAATCTAAAGGCAGTTCCATTTTTAGTTTTCTGAGACAGTTCCATACTGTTTTCCACCGTGTTTTCACCAATCTGTACTCCACATCCTCTCCAACACGTGTTGTTTGTTAATTTGCTAATGATGGCTATTCTGACTGGTATGAAGTGGTAATTCATTGTGGTTTTAATTTGCATCTCTCTGATGGCTAGTGATGCTGAGCATCTTTTCAAATGTCTGTGGACCCTCTGTATGTTCTCCTTGGAGAAGTGTCTATTTAGGTCTTTTGCCTATTTTTTGATTGGGTTGTTCATCTTGTTATTCTTTTTTATGATCTCATCCACCTCTTTTGCATCTTTTGCTGGCTTCTACTCCTCAATCATCTGAGAGCTTCCTCTTGGGACTCCTCTTTTCTATCCAAGAATGGTGGAGACAGACACCCTTGTTCAAATTGAAGACTTACCACATACTAGCTGTGTGATTTGGGGCAAGTCTCTTATCCTTTCTGTGTTTCATTTTTATCATCTGTAAAATGAGGGTAACAATAGTAGCTAGTGCTTAGAGTTATTGTATTAAATGAGGTAATGTACACAAAGTGCTTAGAACAGTGCTTGGCATTTGTTAAATGCTTTCTAAGTGTTAGATGATTATTATCACACTTTTTCCTTAGAATTTTTCTCTAATGCCATGGCTTTAATACTCTCTCCATGCTGATAACAACCAAATTTATATTTATCATAAACATTGCGCATGGGTTTACAACAAATATTTTAACTGCCAATTTGATATTTCCACTTGTATGTCTAAAGGCATGTTAAGTTTTACAGGTATAAAATGGAAATTTTGATGCCTTTCTTTCAAACCAATTTCACTCTGTTTGACACTACCATCAGTACAATTGCTCAAGTGAAAAACTGTGGAGTAATTTTTCTTCGTTCTTACTTTCTCTTACTTCCACATTCATTCCATCAGCAATTCCTATTTGTTCTATCCTAGTAAGAAGTTTAAACCCATTGATTTCTCTGAATCTCCATTACAGTCAGCCTGGTCCAAGTGACTATCACTTCTTTCTTGGAGTTACTTACTAGAAAGTCCTGCTTCAACTCTTGCCCTTTGGCAATTCATCTCTTTTATATTTGCTCTAATAACCCCTCTGAAAATACATGACATCATGTAACTTTGTGATGAACACATGGTAGGTGTTCAGTAAATGTTTTTGAAATGCAAGAATTAATGTGTTATTAATTGGGTGGCATAGAATCTTAGTGTTAAAAAACGCAGATGTCTTAAGTATAAGAGCTTGCTGTGAATCAAAAGAACAGGGTATTATGAGAAAGAATAACTAGGCAGTGATAAACACACTTAAAACAAGATAGCTAAAGAAGTTTGCTCTGAGTAGGTATGTTTTAAATAGGGACATGTAGGCTGAGAAGGAGCTACTCTGCTGAACGTTGTGTGCAAATAATTCCAGGAAGAAGGTCTCTGGTGGGAAATGCTCCTACCTGTTTCACAAAACTCAGGTGGCCAATATGCCAGAAGCTTTGTAAGGGAGAGATATAAGCCTGAAAATCAGGCAGGAGAAAGATCTTGCTGGACCTTAAACTGGTAATTGGTGGAGAGGAGACCACTAGACAATTTATTTTGAAATTGCTAAAATTTTTTGTTGATGAATGAATACAATACATTCTTTTCTTTTATATAGTTGTTTTGTTTTTGTTTCTTACACTGATTAAAATAAATCAATCAAAAAGCAACTATTTGGCATATAAACCATTGCATGACACATTCAGGACATTCCTTTAAAATTAAAAAAATTAATTTTCTTCAATCAGAAAGAAGTTATTTCAGCCTCTCTAATTTATTAACCAATTTTTCTATAAAACTGAATAGCATTCATCTTAAAATTTATGTGTGAAATGCTTTTATCTTTTGGCTTGAATTGTGGGTAGATGTTTGACCTTGCATGAAGAGAGGATTTATATATTTTTACTCTCTAGTCTTTTAGGGCATTATGCAATCTAATTTATGTTTGTAAAAGATAAGGACTGACTTCTTTGAGGAAGAACTAGAAAAAAAATGAGTGAAAACAATGATGCTATTGAAATAGGCCAGAAAAGAGGATAGTCACAGTGGAGATGCATTTTGGAGATAATATCAGGTATCAAGATGGCTTGCTGATGCATGGCCATGGAGAAGGGGGCTGAGGGGGTAGTAGGGAAGCAATCTAGGGTGATTTTCAGGTCTCTTGCTTGAACTACTGGGTTAGATATTGAAGCCAGTTAATGAACTGGTTGGTAAGAAGTTATGTATTTGACCTGGGAGTTCAAAAGAGAGATTTGTATTGGAAATATAAATTTGAAAATAATCAACATTTAGATAGCATTTATAACCAAGAGAAAAAGTGAGATGTCCTAGAAAGTGTAGAAAGAGAAGAGGGGAAGAACTCCAGCTGTTAAAGCTTGATAAAAAAGGGGCTCTCAATGATATCACCCTATTTGCCATATTATTTTTCTACATGTATTCTTGCACAGTAACACTTACACAGTTTGCTTGGCAAACTCCTACTGCTTCTTTACAACACAATGCTACCTCCATTTAAATAATTATCACTATTTAACCATTTATCAATTACTTATTATATTTGATAAATGCCAAATATACTTTAATATGTGTGTTAAATGTGTTATTCATTACAATGACTGTGTGAATTAGTTATTATTAGACTGTTTTCTTGCAAATATAATAGTAACATTTATTGAATGTTTACCAGATGTCCACTGCTGTGTAGTTTCATTTAATCCTCATGATAATCCTATGTGGAAAGTTCTAAGGTTGTCAACAGGATATAGATGAGAACACTGAGGCTTAGTGAAATTAAATAACTTGCCACCTGGTTTCTCTGACTTCAAAGAATATGCTCTTAACCATTGTACATACATGAACACACATGCACACATACATATGCATATACACACATACATGACAGTGGGAAAATAGAACTGTAATAAAGATTAGTGGTATTCATTGATGCTTTATGTAAAGAATGAACATGAGTTATATTAAATGTCTATTTGACAGACATTTGTAGATGTCTTGGATTAATACGTCTACATCAACTAAGTGAGGGGAATGCTCAGATATCAGCTCAAATTCCTTCTTTCCTCTGCAGAAGGAACTTCTAGAAGTGCTTTCTTTGTATTCTTATAACATGTCACCTATTGCCATTTATTGTAGTAATTTATGTAGGTATTATAATTATCTACTAGACTGTAAATTTTTTTTAATATGTTTTCAAGTCTTTATTGGCTACTTGTAGTTCTTCTGTGAATTGCACATTTACATATGGTCACGTTTCTGTAGAGTTGCATTTTTCTTATTAATCTGCAGTGATTCATTAAACACTATGGCTATTAATCTTTGATACATATATATGTGTAACATATATTTGCAAGTATATTTTTCTTCATTGGTTACGTGCTTTTTTTTCCTTCCCCCCCCCTTTTTTTTACTGATGTTCACATACAGTTGTCTCCCTTTTACAGATGAAAAAACCTAAAGTATCTTACAACTGGTTGTCAATGGAACTGGGAGTTGAGCCCAGATGGCAGTGAAAGTCTGGGGATATAAATTTCTAGATTGTGTTGTTCCATACATACCTAATATTATATTTTCTCGGTGTACTATAATGTATTTTATATGTACATAAGTATAAATATATCAAAGTAAACAAGATTAAGTTATACTCTTTTTTAAAATTGTCTTTCTTCCTTACAAAACTGAGCAAGTTGAAGGAAAAATTTGTGGATTAACAAATTATGTAGCTTCCAGGAGCCATGGTATCTAATGTATAGCAGACACTAAACAAGTACTTGCTATGTAATTAAATGAATATAGATCCTTACTGTTGAGAGAATTTGCTTAATCTCTTGTTTGCCTGTCTATATGTTTACTTTCTCAATGTTCAAGGAAGAACCTAATTTTCATAAATGGACTTTTGAATTTAAGTTTTCAGGAAGTTTATTTGACTTAAGCTTTGCTGTGTGCATCTTCTTCCTACCAAAATTACTTTTTCCAAGATGACATCACCAAAATATCATGCTGGTTGTTTATTAAATTATTTTATGTAATTTGTTCTAAATTGTTATTTCATGCAATTTGCTTAAGCCTATCTATTTTTCCCCTGGATTCCCCACCATTTTGAAGTAGTCTTCTATTATAAGAATTTAATTTCATGCTGCTCTCAAGTATCTTGAATGGATACCAAAATGTGTGTGACTTCCGGAATCGTAAAATACTAATTTTGTTTAATTCACCAAAGATAACTGTGTTAAATGTTCTTTGCTCTAAAAATGCAATTGAAAAAAGATGAAGAAATATTCTTTTAAAGTATGTTAATTTATCAAATTATCTTTTATTGTTAGAATTATGAAAGAATATAGCTTAAAATGGACTAGAATTATTACTAAATTAAAAGATAAACTGTCTTTATGCTAACAATGACTGGGTTCTGCTTCAGAAAAGTTGACATCATTAACATGTTTCGCTTTGTCTGGCAATTTCCAGTTTCTGTTATTAAGAAGCTTTCATTGCTTTGACACATTTTCCAAATTTCATACTGTTTTCCCATATAATTGAAATCAAAATACTCCAAAACAAAATATTTCTATGCAATGCAATATTTCACATTCACAAGGCTCTATTTATTATTTCAAACATACAGCGAGCAAGAACTTTTTCTATTTTATCTGCAGAACAATTTTACTTCCTCCCTTTCACCAGCTCTGCTGAAATCTAAGCTGGGATTCATAGTTAGCAGGCTTTTTTGGATACAGGGAGAAATCATTGAAGGCAATTTTATACTCCTTCAAATGGACTTTGATTTAGAAATAAATGTTAAGTTGAACAATCTCTTATGTTTACCTACTTTCCATTTTGATACCTGGGGATGTCTACTTGGAAGTCAAACTTCCACATAATCATTCACTCAAGAAATGAATCAGTATACATCCACCGTAACTTAACTATTTTCTGAGGACACTTTGTGCTTGGCAGGAGGTGAATCAGTCCACATTTTATATATCTTCCACATAACAGCACCCCAGCCAGTTTGGTTACCTGGGATATCATAAGTCATTAATTGATTTTATATCTTTTGTTTTAATGGGATTGATTTTTTATCCCATCAATCCTTTGCTTAATTTTAAACCAGCTCTCTGATGCAGCACACAGAATGACAAATGCATTTGATTCCTTACTATCCCCACTCCTTCATTTCTTTCACTTTTGCCCAACCTCCCTCTCATTCTCATTATGAATTCAGCCTCTCTATTCAGGCAATCTCGCTCTACTTTTGCTTCACTGGAATATTTATCATAATCAAGCATTCAGCAAAACTCTTAGCATTATAGAATCTACTGTTTCTTTGACCTACTTAATATCTCCAGACCCATTATAGCAGCAACAGTACCTCAAATTGTCTCTACCTCCCATGTTCTATACTTCATGCCCAAGCTGGACAGCTGTATTTAAGAATATTAACCCTAAATAAAAGTCCACTATAAATGCACATTACCTAATTTCATCTAGATCCACATCAGAACAATTATATTTTTATTTCTCACAAAAGTTTTTATTCCCTGCTAAATTTTCCACCAAAGCGAGTTTGGAAATTTGCATAACCTTAAAAACCTGTACTTATAATAGTTCTCATCATATATGTACATAGATAACTAAGTATCTCATCTCCTGTATTTAAAGTCAAAGACATTTGAAGTATATTATGCCCTATTCTATCCTCCATTAATTAAAACACATCTGCACATTAAATCATGATTTATATTTCCTATTCTTCCTTATCTTTTATGAGTGTGACTATCTCCCTATGCTCTTGTTATATCCCCTCTTGTCTTCCTTGTGAATTATTACCTTTCCTTGGATAAATCAATCTCCATTGGACATCTCCCTTTGCCTACAGAGACCAAATAATCATCTAGCCTAAAAAATACTTCCATTTCTTCTACTTTGCACTCTGTTTCACTACCAATATATCAGGGAGACAACTTTATACTTTATATCCTTGCTGCAACAAAAACAAATCAATCTTTGCTTTTCCAATTGTATAATTTATAGGAACTTGTATTATTTTTACATTGACATTATAACCAAAATTTTGTTTTTGATAATTTCTTAAAAGTGATTATCCTCTTTAAGTTATAAAAACTGATAGTATTCTTTGGGATATTGTGCTCAAAACACAATAGTATGACAAATTGATGATATAATGTGCTATTTTTAGGAGCTTTGATTTCAGGTAGTATATTTTCTAATTTCATAATGTTCCTAGGGCCCATTTCTTTTTCCAACTCTCACTTGTAACATTCAAAGACACTTTAACTATTGTTGTTTTGTAGACATTCATAGGGCTCCAGTACAATACCTTTAAATAGAGTCATATGTCAATGGAGTTTTAATGAAGTGATTGAGTTACCTCCATTCACTATTTTGCCTTACCTGTATAGATAAGTCCTATATAAATAGATCTATGTAGGCAGGTATTGTAAAATATTAGCCCAGGGTAATAATAAAGGTAGGTAAGGTTGTGTGACTTCAATTCTTTGCTCTGTCACTTACCAGCTGTTTGGCCTTGAGAACTCTCTTAACTTAGTGCTTCACTTGTCTTATCAGTACGTTTATGGTTAATGGTACCTACTTTACACTGTTGTTTTGAAGATCGGATGAGTTATTTAATGTGTCTTATACATTCTAGACACTTGATATATGTTAACTATGTTATAATCCAAAGGAAAGTTAATAAAATATTTGGTTAGGTAACTAATTCAATAAATAGTTATTGTTTTTTGTTGTTGTTGTTAATACCAGATGCTGTTTTAGGCCCAGTTCTTTCACTTGAGAAGTTCATAATTTACAAGAAAAAATGGTTAAGATAAAGAGTATGATTAAGTGATAAATAAAAGTTGTTTGAATATTATGGCAAAACAAAAGAAAGTGTTTTTTTTAATCCTCTTCCAAGGACATTATTTTTCTCATTGCTTTTAGAGAGAGAGGTAGGGAGAGTGGGAGGGAAAGAAAGAAACATTGATGGCAGAGAAAAACATTAATTGGTTGCCTCTGGTAAGCACCTGGACAGGGGTCATATGAATCCAGACCAGGGATTGAACCTACAACCTAAGTATGTGCCCTGACCTGGAATTTAACCCACAATCTTTCAGTTACAAGTGGGTGCTCCAACCAACTGAGCCACAACAGCCAGGGCAAAATCAAAAGAAATTTGACCACAAAAAAGAGTTACACTAATAGTAACAGGAAATGGACTGTAAGATCAGAATTTGGCATAACTAATATAAATAAGTTGAAAATGAAAAACTGAGACATTTTCAAAAAGAACAGTTTTGACAACTTTTGTATATTGTTGGAAAACAGGATAAGGGACTAAAAGTCTAGGCTCTGATAATTATTAGGTATCTCTAATTTTTTTTTAATTTTTTTAAAATTTATTTTCAGAGAGAGAAGAGAGGGAGAAAGAGCAATGTATGGTTACCTCTCACATTGCCCTCACTGGGGACCTGGCCAGCAACCCAGGCATGTGCCCCGACTGGGAATCGAACCGGGACCCTCTGGTTCCCAGCCCGCGCTCAATCCACTGAGCTACACCAGCCAGGTGGTATCTCTAATTTTTTATTAACTAAGAAAAAGGTTTTTATCATTTTTTTATCCTCACCTGAGGACATGCTTATTGATTTTAGAGAGAGAGAAAGAGAGGAAGAGAGAGAGGGAGAGAAACATCGATGTGAGAGAGAAATCTCTTGCACACACCTAACTGGGGATGAACCTACAACCTAGGCATGTGCCCTGACCAGGAATTGAAGCCTCCACTCTTTGGTTTATGGGATGGTGCTCGAACCAACCAAGCCTAGGGCCATGTTTTTATAATTTTTATAAATAGTAGGCAAGCATTTTAGATTCAAATTATATATGCCATATTCATCTATGTATACATAACTTTACCAACTGTGGCAGATAAAGATTATTCTGCTGAGTTCTTTCCCATGGAGACATGTCATTATAATGCATATTTGCTTTCATTTCTTTCAAACACCCTTAAATCCCACAGGGAAGAACAAAAATTTCAGTGGTCATTATTGTACTTGCTTTATAATTACCACCACAACTCACACTCCTTATTAACCACCAGCACAACACATACTCTTTATTTAAAGAAGTGCCAATAAAAAGACAATACATAGCTATCAGAGTAATTAAATATTTTATATTTTAATAATTTGCATTCATTTCTCCACTCTTAGAAAAAGAAATAATGTGCCTGTTGTTTCTTAAGATCCTAGATGACTGCTATTCCATAATACATCCATGTGCTGAAATCATCCAAAACCTGGAGCTGTGTGCATGAATATCTACAGTCTTCATCAAATCCATTAGGAAGAGTTTAGCTAAAAAATAGATAAATGACCTCTGCTAGCCATTTTGTTCCCTTCGAATATGACATTTGGTTGAAGATGCAACCTGATTAGACCTCAATCCAAAATAAGAATTTTTGTTTCTGGTTAATGATTGTAAAAAGTGGTCCCAAATTTTGCCTCCCCCAATAAAAAAAGAGGCTAAATTTTGTTCTCCCACTGCTTATTGGCTTAGTTGTTTAAACTTCATTTTAACTTCAAATTTATCTCAACCCACACAATTTAAAAATATAATTACATTTTTAAAGAAAAATCCTCTCAAGAAGCTTAGGAGGAAGATGTCATGACATTTTACAAAATTTAAAGCTGTGAGAATCTAAATAACTTAGTTCTGAATTTGTATAACAACATTTTTGAGGACAAAAACAGAACTTAAGGTACATTTAGTTTCAAATTTTTTTTTAAAGAAAACTCACTGCCATTCTAGAGATCCACCCATCACATACTTGATTTCCGATTTTCTGTTTGTTTTTAAACATTGCACTCTATTTAAAATTTTATTTTATTGATTATGCTATTACAGTTTTCTCAATTTTTCCCTCTTTATCCCCCTCCACCCTGTACCTCCAAACCTCCAGCATTCCCTCTCCCCTTATTTCGTGTCCATGGGTTGTACATTTAAGTTCTTTGAGTTCTCTGTTTCCTATACCATTTTTGTCCTCTCCCCATCTATTTAATGCCTACCAAATATGCTTCTTCTTCCCTGTACTTCCCCCCCATTCCCCCCTTCCCCCTTCCCACTGAAAACCCTCCATGTGATGTCAATTTTTCTGATTCTGTTCCTGTTCTAGTCGTTTGCTTAGTTTTTGTTTTCATTGTGTTTCTTTCTTTTATTTTTTTTAGGTTCATTCGTTGATAGCTGTAAGTTTGTTGCCATTTTACTGTTTATAGTTTTTGGTCTTTGTTATTTCTTAGGTAAGTCCTTTTAACATTTCATATAATAATAGTTTGGTGATGATGAACTCCTTTAATTTGACCTTATCTGGGAAGCACTTTATCTGCCCTTCCATTCTAAAGGAAAGCTTTGCTGGATAGAGTCATCTTGGATGTAGGTCCTTGCCTTTTATGACTTTGAATACTTCTTTCCAGCCCCTTCTTGACTGTAAGGTTTCTTTTGATAAATCAGCTGATAGTTTTATGGACACTCCTTTGTAGGTAACTCTTTCCTTCCCTCTTGCTGCTTTTAAGATAGTTTCTTAATCTTTAATCTTGGGTAACTTAATGATAATGTGCCTGAGTGTGTTCCTCTT
>PVJI01033379.1:0-11332 GCA_004026765.1 Micronycteris hirsuta
GGCCAGCAGAAAGAACTGCAGCAGTTAAAGGGCCACATTCACTGAAACTGCCTGTGGGTTAAAGGGATAAATAGTTAGGGGTGCCTGACTGAGAGTTCAAGTCAGCATTGTATCTGCTTTCATTGCTGCTCAGAGGAGACCAAGGGGTTAATCTGGAAAGACCGGTTCTAGGCCAAGTAGGATAGAGCTTCCAGGACATCTGTCCTTAGAAGCAGGAGGAAGGAGAAGAGAAGAAGTTAGCAGAAGATTTAGAGAAAATGGAACCCACAGCACCCACCTCAGCTCAAAGAGAAGAGACTCATGATTAATGATCATAGGCATTGGGCACAAGTTCCTCTATTTCTGGAAGACAGATGTCTCACAAAATGTCTTTTGGTGACTATCTCTTGTTTTGAGCCCTGTAATGTACTAAATAACCTAATTTTATTAGCAATTGTCTTGGTACCTAGACAAATATACTGGAGAAGATAGCCAGGAGTTGTATGTCTGTGGATGCCATGTGGACGTTAAATATAGCTGCCACCTGTCATTTATTTCTCCAGGTCATCCTGAGTTTTTGTCACTTTGCAACAAGGTGTCGGATACTCTCAACAACAGATATCATTACCCAGGAGTATTTCTTGGGAGTCAGGTGATTTATTGTGATCCATTTTCCTTTTAGTACATTTCTAATTCTTTTGGAAATCAAAAATAAACTAAAATGTTCTTTTAAAAAATGTCAGAATATGGACATTTTAGTTGGAAGAGGCCTGATTATTCAAGAGTTATTTCCTTAAAGGCTTCTGACATTGAATCATTTCTGATACATTTTTCTTTTTAACTATACATTAGCTCTATATTTCCTATGATTGGAAGATACATATTCAGAATTTGTCATGTTTACAATACTGTCTTGGTAGGTGAAGGAAAAGGATGGTTATTTATGTTTTTCTAAAGGTTCTGGTTTGAGTATTTGCATTATAAATGCTTTCTTTGACCAGTTCAAGATATAATGCTCTTTCTCTTGACCAGGCAGGTAGGTACCTAGGGGTGACCAGAGGACAGTCACAGAGGGAATGGTACAATGTAACTTCTAAATTTAAAAGTTAAAAAAAGTGTTTTTTTAAATGCTGACCATAAAGTAGTATATGACAAAATATCTCATACAGTGTGATTACATCAGGTCAAAAATAATGAAATATAAATTGAGGGATACATATGTGATATACTGAGGAATTCTTCTTGGTGGGAAAGAAGAAATGACTGGGAGTACATAGGCAAATTCTGAAATATTGGTATCATTTTTTCTTGTCATTTTATATACATAAATATTTTATAATTTTATTTATAGTATAAATATGCACTTAGAATGTGGTTTGATAAGACATGCTGTGTAATAAAAAGAATGATACTTGAAATACCCCAAGTATGAACGGATAACTTCCTGAGTTTTCTCATGACAGCCTGTTCATCTTTGCTTTGGTAGAGAAAGACATCACAATGTTTATCAATACCTAGACCGCTAGCGGAATGGGCAGAATACTGTCATATTTCTAAGAGAAAAATATATAGAGCCTGGAATTTAACTTAAAAGATTAAGATTGCACGTTATCTCTGATTTGGGTCCTGACCATCATGTTCAGGTATTGCAAAACCTCCAACCATTTCATTTAAAGGCTTTTCTTATTGTAACGGTAAAATGTCTGAATAACGATAAGGGGTGATTTTTATTTTATGTCATTATGCATAGTGTTTATCAAGATGTGGATTAAGAAACTTTATATATTATAAACATAAAGCATGTACACACAATATATATAATGAATATGTATATATATTGATAAAATATAAATGGAGACATTCTGTAAAGTCTAATTATTGTTGAAAAGTTTAGTTATAAACTTTTACATCTATTTAATTTACTTGTTCTTAATAATTATGTTTAGATTACTCATGAAAATTTATATTTCTTGCTAACCTCATAAATGGATAAGCTTATTGAAGATGGTTAAAAGTTCTCCAAGGGGCCTGGCTGGTGTGGCTCAGTGGATTGAGTGCGGGCTGGGAACCAGACGATCCCGGTTCGATCCCCAGTCAGGGCATATGCCTGGGTTGCAGGCCGGGTCCCCTATGAGGGCCATGTGAGAGGCAACCATACATTGCTGTTTCTCTCCCTCTCTGTCTCCCTCCCTTCTCCTCTCTCTAAAAATAAATAAATAAAATCTTAAAAAAAAAAAAAAAAGTTCTCCAAGGGGGCCACTGTAATTTGCTTATCTTCTGTAAAGTCAACCTACTTGTTCAGCCTTAAAACAAAATCTGACTCCCCTGGGGCCTCTCACTGGACCCAGTCCAGTTTTGAAGTCAGACCCAGTCCGGGAAAAGAAATGTTCCAAGAAAGACTGAAAGCGCACAACACAGAAGTTGCAGAACTAGGATCAGAGAGCGTCCAGAGACGGCAGGGAAGCAGAGAGCTCAAGGGGCTCAGCAAGGACCTGCATCTGGTTTCCCATTGCTCCTTGGGGTTGGGAGGGGCCTCCTTTGGTTCTCTCTAACATCAGAATTCTTAAAAGATAAACCGAGGCATATTACACATTTTAAGAGTTCATTTGTGCAGAAATCAGTTTGAATTGGTCAGCATCTAATGTAGCAGATAGAAAGGAGTTCTGAGTAGCTTTCAAAATGAAAGACTTTTTCCGTTGGAAGTAAGCAGGAACAAGGAAGTTATACTAGATTATATATATATATGTATATAAGAAAAAGCCCTGGCTGTGTGACTCAGTGGATTGAGTACTGCCCTGTGAACCAAAGGGTCACCAGTTCGATTCCCAACCAGGGCTCATGCCTGGGTTGCAGGCCAGGTCCTAGTTGGGAGCACACCAGAAGCAACCACACATTGATGCTTCTCTCCCTTTCTCCCACCCTTACCTTCTGTCTAAAAATAAATAAATAAAATCTTTAAATAAATAGATGCATTTCTCTAAATACATCTCAATAAAATTCTTAAAAAAAAAGCATGGGGTGGGGATTGACTGTGGGAGCGGGGTGAGGGCGGGGTAAGGGAGAGCGAGCAGTGGGGAAGAAGGTGGGACAACAGCAACTGAACAACAACAACAAAAATAATGCTCATTCCCAGGTTACTTTCCTTCAGGGGACGGCAAGGTTCGATCAGGCAGATTACCTATCTAGTGCCTAACAGCTGATTCCTGATTCACTGGTTTAAGCTTCCATTTCTGGGAGAGTCAAAATTATAGTTAAGTCTGAGTCAGCTGATGTGGAGTTTAGCATGTTACTCCAATTTGGGTTATTGTCTTATTTTGGTTTTTAAAAACTGTATATATGTGTATGTAGGTAGTTATATGCTTATATTTAGATATATTTATATAGTTACATATGGGGAGAGGAAATGATAAATCAAATGAGGGAAATGTTACAATTATACCAAACTAAATAGTTTTCCCAAAACAAGATGTGTTAGTTTATAGTTTGAATGATGATATATTTGCAAGTTGAGATCATTTCAAAAAGCACATGGTATTGTAGAGGGCACTAATATCTAAGCAAAATCTCTGATTAGAGGCATGAAAAATATCATGTGACAATATAGGAAAACAAGGGACCACTTCTACCCTTGTCATGGGTCATATAACATGTAAGACAGGCTATGTTTACATGTTGGAGGTTAAGTTAGATTTCTCAGAGTTCATTAAATATACTTGTGGACGACATTATAAAAGGCAAGATGACATATAAAAGTTCAGATTAGTATATGACACATACTATTCATTAAAAAAAATTAAGTTGAGGTAGAAATGTCCGATTCTCGAACCACCTCCCTGTATGTCTCCAGAACGAGGGCCGTCACTCCGAGCAGGTGGTTCCCGGAGGCCCAGTGCAACACACAGAATGCAGTGCTCATTCGTCTAGCAGAATCTTAGGCAAGGGTAATGACCACGTGACTTTCAGATGTCAGAAAATATCCAGATTTACAAAAGATACATTTAGGATGTTTTGAATCCCACCATTTATTGCTTTTCCCTCATTGCTCCCCTTTTTACCATGTGCAGTTCCTTAAAATATCACAGGATGAAAAGCTGTTATTACATCTTGTTCAGAGATCTTGACTGATTAGATCATTCACAAAAAAGTATAGAACTACTTAGATTTTACATATCAATCAGGGAATGCAGGAAATAACAGAGGAATTCTATTGCAATTAGCTGGCAATGCAAGGGAAGAAACAGCATTGGCCTGCCTCTGTGACCACTCAAAGCTATTTGCTCTTAAGAGCATAGTCAAGTAGCACTCAGTGGACAGATGGTTTTCCTTTTGATTATAGTTCCCTTTAAATATTAAATATCTCAAGGAAACATCCCTTTCAACTGAAAAGTGTTCAATAGTGTATGATCATTGATCTGATTTTTCACTGGCTGAAAAAGTTTACAATTTAAACTTAAAAGTTATATTATTTTAAAAGGAATACATAAAGATTGTGTATTATCTATTTGACAGCTATTTATAAAAAGAGTTTCAGAAAAACCTGTTCAAATATTTGTCATGAAAGAAAAGAGATTCAAAGCAAACAATAATAACTAAAATCTGATACTTTCAGCTTGTCATTCTTTGAACTAAGCAATGGATAAAATCATTTAGATTCAGGATGTGCTTTCTCTGTTATTCTTTTTAAAATCCTTATTTGGTAGTAAACTGTTCTCCATATCAGGCAAAGTATTATAGATATGGTAAACAAATTCTATGACAGTTAATGGTCCACAGAATGTTAGGAGATACGGGAATAAAACATATATTGGATCACTAAACGTAATAAAAATGCAGTGTTCAAGAAACTGAATCCTAGAGATGGACTATTTTAATTTTCTTTCCTATTATTTACCTAACTTGTTAACTAGCTTGTTCAAACAAATAATATTACTGGCCTCTGCTCATGAATAAAAAGCAAATCATTATCATACTATTCTCAACTTCACTAGAGACTTGGATCCTCATTCATATCATGACCTGGTTCAAAATCGCCATCATTATTTTAAAATCCTCTGAAGATACTTTGCCACCTGCTTCACAGCTGTTCTACTTTTTCCGGCTCTCTTGTCTTTTCCTAATACATGAAGTGTTTTTCTCACCTCCGGTAACTGGCTCTCTTCTCTGAAGCTGCTTCAGTCTGTGTTGCAAAGACTTTTTTCTTTTCCAGCTCGGTTTTTAATATAATAAAGTTGGATTTTTTATGATATACATTTCTGATTTAAGATTTTATTGCAATAGTATTTTAATATAAAAATCAGTCACCTAAAATAATTCTCTACATCAGCTCTTTAAGGTATTTTATACAAGTGAATTTTGTAGAATAGGGGATGGACATATTCTTGGGATGAGAATGATTAAAACAACCATTTATTTTTTAAACACTATATCAAGGTATCTATAGTATATCAGATGCTATGCCAGAATTGTGGCTTAAAAATAAAGATAGCCTTGTTCTCCCTCATTATAACTTACTAGGATGATATAAAATTAAATATAGCAACATAATATTCACAATGGTCCTCGATAGCAAGTTTAAAGGGATCACAGTTGAAGGTGGGTCTTTGTCTGGATATATAAAGTATGTTTCACAGAAGAGAGAACAGAGATCTCGGGATGAACTTTATGATAATTTAGTTCAGTTGTTCTGTGAAACAAGAACTTTAAGAATATAGTGCTTAAGTGAATAGCTCATGTTTGCCCAGCTTATTAGTTATTATACAAAACTATAGATTGAGGATCATAGTCTTAAAATCCTCAAAAGTCTGTAGAGGGAGGGCATGCTGAAGGATGATGAAAATTACAGCCTTACAGTTTTCCTGTGAGTGGAGATACTGGTACGAGATAAAGAGCAAGCAGAATCCAGGGATCTAGGTTACTAGGTAAAATGTTAGCTAAGAGTTTTATTTATTTGTTCAATTGGTAAAGTGAGATAGCCAAACAAATCCATTCACAAGGTAAATACAGAGTCATCATTTTGGAAACCTGTAGAGATTTTCAAATTACACAATGACTCAACCCCTTGTTCCTTGAGACTTTACCAAGAACAGGGACCGATAAATATCCATTGATAAAATTAATAAAACATTCTTATAAATTAATAAAATAACCGCCAAATAAATCTTTATTATATTGACATTTAAAAATTAAAAGACATAAATTTTATGTACTTATGTTGACACCCTCATCCACTGTCTTTATTTTTGAAAGGAGGTATGTGCTTGAGTGATTCTTTGGAAATTTTGTCTCATATACACTTCTATGAGTATGGATCCAACTCTCACATAATAAGAAATTTGAGGATCCTTGATACAAATATATTGCATTTTCTAATTAGTAAAATTACACCATTTTCGCAAGTATTATTTGACCGTCCACAGGTTCATAGACAACTATTACTCTTCCGATATTTTAAATGAGTAACAAAATGTAATAGCCTATTAGAATCCCTCCATTCAACAAATTGAAGACCATCTGTGGCCCTCAGTTGAGCTGATCCTTTTAAGTTTAATGTTAAATAATAAGTAAATTTAAACACCTTTAAATTGTTTTTGATAATTATGATTGAAATAGTCAATAATCATTATAATTTTACAAAATTATGATTGATTCACTTTGGAAAACAACTGAGTCTACAAATCCAATACTCAGCATCTATCTAGGGTTTGATTGTTAAATTAATAGTATTTTTCTCCCTTCTTGTAATGAAAAAGTTAAGTTCAAAGAATCCCATTTGACTGGTCAGGAATTTCCCATTTCAAAGGTAATTTGCTCTTTCGGGGCAATCAGCAGTATAGCTTTTTCATATTTTCTTCTACCTTTGACTCAGTAGTCTCATTTTGCAAGCTGTTCACACAGATTTTACCTGTGAGGGCAGCGTTTCTAGGTTTCTGGTGGGAAGTAGTTTGTTTTCTTACTTGTCGAATATTATTCTGAATCATTTTTGAAACAATGTAGATGGTGACTACTGATGTTATTGTTTTATTTTAATTTAAGTTTTTATATTCTAATAACATCTTAAATTTGTCAAAATGGTGGAATGACGTTTTACATTACAGTTTCTAAGTGGCCTAAGATTTCTAAAAAATCTGATTTGCTGCTTTCTGCTTCCTTTTTTGGTAGTTGATATAAAACTTGCAGATATTAAATTCTGAGTTTTTCAATAGAATTTTAGAATTAATTAAGCATTATTTGAAAAATATACCCTTATATAGTACAAATTTAGGCATCATGCTCACTTAGTGGTTTTTTTTTTTTTTTCTCTAAACCATCTAGAGAACTATGGCGAGAAGAATCATTACTTTTTCAATATTTTCTTTTCTATTTGAATATTTTCCTGGACAATCCATAACTTACTATGGATGTGGAATTTTTCAGTGTTTTATTCCCTGGTAAGTTTTTCTGCACCCTGCATTTGCACATGTTGTTATTTTATTTGTCAATCTAGAGTGCCGTTCTTGAGTATTATGTCACCTCTACTGGGAGCTATTCAGCATTTATCATCCTTTCTGTTAGCCTGTAGGCAGTGTTCCTTGGAAGCATGTAAAATCACAATGGCTCTTGGTTTATATCAACATTTGACAAAAAAATCCCTTATTTTACAAGCACTTTTGCCCAGAGACAGAGAAAATGGATTTATTGAAAATTTATTTTTGAGTCTATGGGGATTGAAAATAAAATGTAAATTGATTGTAAAGTATTGGGGAAAAAAAAACACAACCACACTGCATTTTCAGTGTTTTTAATACAACAAAGAATATATAAAGTACAATAGAATTGACATTTCTACATGTGTTAATATAGTATTTAAAGTTTTTTTTTTTTTTAAATCCGACATTGGTATTATAAATACAAAAATAGATCCAAGCAGTATAATACTAACAGTGGATTTAAAAATAATCTAGATTCAGATTTCTCCTATAAAAATGATATGAAGCTGAATTCTTAAATATATAATGTTCACTTAAATTATGCCTTAGGCAACTAATATTATTTTAAAATGCAACAACTTAGTTTTAAAACAGCCCATAAATTTAAAGGAGCCAAGTTTTAATTGAAGTTAACTTTTCTTCTTTTAGTATATACTAAATAATTATATTGTTTCAGCTTTTTACAACCACCAAATAGTATTAGTAGTTCTGCACAAGGGGAAAAGTTAATGTGAGTGTACATTGATGAACATTGACTTTTTAATAATTGAATCCCTAGTTTTAGTTAAAAATATTAATTTGTTTCCTGTCTGGTCAGAGACATAAACTCAGTGTGCGTTGCTCTGTAAAGAGGACATCTGAGTTTAGATTACTGGTAAGTCGTATAATCAAAATTTACTGGACTCTTCTACTTAGATATTCAATAGGAACTTCAAATTCATTGTGTCCAAAACAGGGTTTTACTTCTTACATATAAAGAAGGCTTTGACCATTATAATTTTATTCTTGGATAAAGATATAATTACTGTCTTTTCACGTATTCAACAATAAGCTTCTAAGCTGTTGGAAAAAACCTCTTTCTTATTCATTCTTACTTCTTACCCATTCTCCTACATTCAGTCAACAAGTCACCAGGCTTAATTACCTATTTCATTAACTACTAATATCCTGCCACTTCAAATATACAAGTCTTAATTTACAGTTTTGATTAAAAGAGAAACCCATTTTTTCCACACCCATGAAATTATCAAGCCATAAAATTCCATCAGGTAACTTCCTTCATTCCTGCAGAGGCTATGATAACATGTGTACATATAGGCATGTATGTAAGTATGTATGTATGCATGTATCATCTTTTGCCTGCTCCAGAAAATTTTATATAAATAGAATCATACAATATATCTTAGTGCCGGACTTCTATAGCTCAGTACAGTATCTGTAAAATTTGCCCATTTGCCCATGTAGTTCCATGTAGCAACCCTTTTATTTTTTAAGTCACTGAGTGTGTACCACTGTCTCTGAATATCCAGAGTTTATGAAATTGTTCTTCTACAGGTGGATCTATGGTTGTTTCCAGTATTGACCATTATGAATAAAGTAATTATTTTCATTTCTCTTCTGTTAATACCTACCCATGGCATAGTTGGTCAGAAGATATGACTGTATTTCAGTTTCTAAAGTACTGAAAAAATGAATTCCACAGCATCTGTATAATTTTACATTCTCACTATCAATATATGAGAGTTCTGGTTTTTCTACTTATTTGCTAACATTTACTGTTATGTATATTTTTTACTTTTACAATGCTAAAAGATATATAGTGTTATTACATTTGAGCTTGCATTTTGCTAATAACTAATGACTTTAGCATTTTTAAAATTTATTTGTTATATATACATATATATATATATATATATATATATATAAAAGTGACTATTCGAGTGTTTGGGTCATTTTTAATTATTTTTTAATTTTTAACTGTTTTGTCTTTTTGTTAATGACTCCTAGAATCTGATACCAGACTTCTGTCAAATATATATTTTCCACATATTTTCTTCCAGTCGCTGACATGCTTCTTAATTTCTCTTTTTTAAATGTTCACCTGAGGATATGCTTATTGATTTTCAGAAAGAGAGGAGAGGAGAGAGGAAGAAAGAGGGAAAGAAGGGAAGGGAGGGAAGAGAAAGAGAGAGAGAGAGAGAGCGACTTCAATGTGAGAAACAGTATTGGTTACCTTCTGTATGTGCCCCAACAGGGGATCAATCTGTAACCTAGGAATATTAGGCATATGCCCTGACCGGAAATCAAACCCACAACTTTTTGGTGCATAGTACAATGCTATTAATTTCCTAATATTATAATATTTTGTTGAGCATATATTTTAGTATCTCTCTCTTAATCTTCAAAAAATATTGTGAAATTTATTATCATTTAAAAAAATTGTATTTATTTTTCTACATTATTTCATTGTAATAGCATTGGATTCTATTGGCTCTGTCTTTTCAGAATTTCAATGTAAAAACTTAGATAATTTATATTAAACCTTTATTTAAGAATACATTGTTTATTTACTTACTCTTTCAGTTACATTCCACAAATTAAAAAAATTAGATTAAAATACTTTTGATTTTTTTAATCTAAGACTTATTTAGAAATATATATGTACTGTGCCTATACTTTGAGAGTCAATAACAAAATGACAAAATTTAAAAAAAAATAAAAGGACCCAAAGTATTGAATAGGCACTTAAAAGAGATATATGAATGACAAATATATAAAAGTGCTGAAATCATTAGTCATTAGAAAAATGCAAATTCGAACTATTGTATATCACTCTGCATTTTTAATACCTTATTGTTGTTCAATTACAGCTTTCTGCATCCTCTCCCCTCCCCATCCCCCACCCCCTCCAAACCCACCTCCCTCCCCTGCTTCAATCTTCTCCCTTGGTTCTGTCCATGTGTCCTCTATAGTGGTTCCTGAAAGCCCTTGTCCCCATAGTCCCCTCTCCCCTCCCCTCTGGCTATTGTTAGACTGTTCTTAATTTCAATGTCTCTGGTTATGTTTTGCTTGCTTTTTGCTTTTGTTGATTATGTTACAGTTAAAGGTGAGATCATATGGTATTTGTCCCTCACCGCCTGGCTTACTTCGCTTAGCATAATGCTCTCCAGTTCCATCCATGCTGTTGCAAAGGGTATAAGCTCCTTCTTCCTCTCTGCTGCGTAGAATTCCATTGTGTAAATGTACCATAGTTTCTTGATCCACTCATTTGCTGATGGACACGTAGGTTGCTTCCAGCACTTGGCTATTGTAAATTGTGCTGCTATGAACATTGGAGTGCATAGGTTCTTTTGGGTTGGTGTTTCGGGGCTCTTAGGGTATAATCCCAGCAGTGGAATTACTGGGTCAAAAGGCAGTTCCATTTTTAGTTTTCTGAGGACATTCCATACTGTTTTCCACAGTGGCTTCACCAGTCTACATTCCTGCCAACAGTACACTAGGGTTCCCTTTCCTCTGCATCCTCTCCAACATTTATCTGTTGCTTTGTTTATGATGGACATTCTGACTGGTGTGAGGTGGTATCTCATTGTGGTTTTAATTTGCATCTGTTTGATGGCTAGTGATGCTGAGCATCTTTTTACATGTCTATGGGCCCTCTGTATGTCCTCCTTGGAGAACTGTCTGTTGAAGATATTGAACAAACACTTCAAAAATTTATATGGAAACATAAATGACCCCGAATATCTGCTGCAATTTTGAGAAAGAAGAGCAAAGCAGGAGGGATCACAATTCCTGATATCAAACTGTATTACAAGGCCACTGTAATTAAAACAGCCTGGTACTGGCATAAGAACAGACAGATAGACCACTGGAACAGAATAGAGACC
>PVJI01033380.1:0-11317 GCA_004026765.1 Micronycteris hirsuta
ATTGAATCCACCAATATTTAAGTTAAATCACTGTCTCTACGTGTCAAATACATTGAATATATGTGTATATATGCATATACATAAATATGTAAATTTTAAAAATAATCCTTCACCTTGTTCACCCAGCCCCAACCCCCTCCCCTCTGACAGCTGTCAGTCTGTTCTGTGTAGCCATGCTTCTGTTTCTATTTTGTTTGTTACATTATTTTGTTCATTCGATTCCACATAGAAGTGAGATCACATGGTATTTGTCTTTCTCTGGCTCTTCTAGCCCCGGGCAGAGGGCTGGACCATCAGCCTGATCCCCGGCACAGAGCCCCCCGAAACTCCTCCAGGCTGCAGTCTCTACTCACCAGCTGTGGAGGGGGGCTTTGTGGGTGTGGCAGGGGCGGAGCTGACGACTCTGGGGGCTCCTGTGAACAGGGCAGGAGAAGGCTGATGCTATGTGGGGGCTGCCTCGGGTCCGTCTCACTTGGCCAGGCCCTGCTCCACCCTGATCGTCCACCCACAGGCCACACCTGTCCATCACTCAGTCCCAGATGACCCCTCACATTCCTGAGCAACGAGGAGCAGGAGTCAGGGAGAGCCCCCTGCTCTGTTCTGCTGAGGGGAGTGGTCACTCCTCTCACCTCCCACCTCCATGCTGCTCGTGACCCCATGAGTCAGCACAGAATTGCACCCGTGAAGCCCCAGGAGCACACAGAGGGGGTCAGGTGTCCCCAGTGGACTCTGAGTCCAGGACATCTGAGGCCTGAACACACTGGGGAAAGACAGCTTCATCCCCCAAATTCCTCAAAGCAACATCCAGCCCAGGTCATGGCCCCATGGACCACATGAGTTTCCAAAAAGGATCAATCACACATAAAGGACACATCACCTGGAACACCACAGAGTCTGGCCCAGGAAAACGGACAGTAAAACACCATCCTGCAGGGTATGACACCTGTCACCTTGAAGGGGGTGTGTCCCCAACTGAGCTCCGGGATTCCCTCCCCACCCAGCCCTGCAGGGGCAGCTCTGTGTCCGCAGCAATGCCGGGCTCAGTGTCCAGGCCACCATGGTGTCAGGAAGGGTCCAGAGCTACAGGCCCTGAGTCAGGTGTGAAGGACAAAGGACAGGAGTGCAGAGGGGCAGGGGAGCCACAGGGCTGGGGGCCAGCAGGACAGCAGGGAGCCTGGGACAGAGGACACGGCTGGGGACAGGGTGCGGGGACCTGGGGCAAACCTGAGGGTGGAGTGGAGACGTCCTCATCTGCCACCTTCAGCTCCAGGATCTCACTGCGCTCAGACCAGCTGGACCCATTGCGATAGAGGCAGAAATAACTCCCAGCAGTGAGTTCAGTCACTACGTCGATGTGGAATCTGGCCTCTGTCCCCTGTGAGCCATGTTGAGACAGGTTTCTCTGATCCTCATGGACTGGTGTTCTGTTCTTGTACTCCAGACGGATTTCGTCAGCCCAGGCTGGGCCCCAGCACACGATGGTCACAGGCCGTCCCCTGCGGATCACAGGGCCCGGCTCGGCCCTGATGGAGGGTTTGGGCAGGTCCCCTGAAAGGAAGCAGAGCAGATCTCTGGGTCCCTCAGGAGGAAGTCACCACACTCACAGTCCCCTTTTTCTGGGTTCACTGCTATGCTTTCAGCAAACATGCAGGGTTGTGCATCCATCCCCATGACCCCATTGATAACATCCCACCATCCTTTCCCCAAACATACCTCTCCACCCCACCCCACCCCCCCGCTCCAGTGACTGTGAGTCCTCGTCACTGCAGAGTGATACCCCTGACGCAGGACCCTGGGGCCTGGTCACACGCTGGGCTTTTCTCAGGATGACACAGGAGGGGTCAGTGCAAGATGGGGTCCCAGGCACATCTCCCTGCCCACAGTAACTTTCTAGGGGACAGAGACACTGGGAGGGAGGCAGAGGGTGAGGAGGATGGGTCACCTGTGGGGACAGGGAAGCAGGCCTCTCAGACGTGGGAGTGATCTGGGCCCAGACTGAAGGGCAGCTGGTGACACTGTGGGGACCAATGGGGGCTGCACAGCTCCACTGCAAGTCCAGTGGTGGGGGAGCTCCTCCCAGATCTGGTTACATGACCCCAGTGGGTGGGGATTCTTGACTCCAGGGCAATCCTCTGAGCAGCCCTCATCTCTGTTCCCCATGCATTTTCTACCTTCCTTGCAGCCTGTTCCCATTTCTAGTGTTGAGGGTCCTGACACCCCATGTGCACCCTGTGGCTACGGAGAGGGGAGGAGAGGGCTCATGGCCCTGAAACTGGAAGTTGGCACCCCCAGCACATGAGCCTCATAGACGCAGATTCTGGCTGAAGCTCCTCACTCGTTCACTTAGTCATTCCTTCCTCACTCTTCCATCCACATCCTAGTTCCTCTCCATCGGTCTGCAGAGTCCCTCCCTGTGCCACTGGCACCTCGGACACAAGACGCACACACAGCACCTGCCTCCGTATCTGGAGAGATGAGGGAGCACAGAGACTGATGAAGGGATCCTGCAAACCCACAGCCACACACGGTGACATGTGCCCCGGTGACTGTGGGAGTCAAGTGGCCAATGAGGGACAGCTCACCTCCTCTGAGAGTCAGCGGGGAGAGCCACTGAGCTGAGACCCAAAGGCCAAGGGGGAACCAGCCCAGCCCAGCGAGAGCAGACATCAGCCTGGGTGGGGATGGGAGTTCCAATAGGACAATGATGTTTGTGGAAGTGAAAGAAAGGCTGCGTCTCCACTGATCGGTGATCAGACAGCGTGGGAACTGACCCATCCAGACAGAGAGAGGGGCCTGGGTCTCATCCTAGCTGAAGATAAGCCATCAGAGGACTCTATGGAATATTAATATCTAGTCTGGAAATAGACATATATGAAAAAATAAATTAAACATGTAGACTCACCGCCCTGCGTGTGGATGGCTGGGCCCAGGCAGAGCACTGGAAGAGAAGCCACGGTGAGAAGAAAGCCCAGCGCCCGGCCTCCTCCCAGGGCTGCACTCGGGGGCCCTGATGGAGGCAGGGCTCAGCCTCGAGAATGCCCAGCACACTCCTCAGCACTACCTCTGAACACAGCCCTTCTTCTTGCTCAGAGTTTCAACAAAGCCCCAGTTGCCTCTCCCAAACAGGTACTCAGTCTGAACCTATCCCCACAGCCAGGTACCTGCTTCTAGAATTCAGCCTTCCATGGTCAGACTTGGGTCAGGGCCAGAGCTGAGGGGTCAGACCCCTGGGAGGGACCAGGAGTCTCCTGGGCTGGAGTCAGGACTCCGCAGGGACACAGACACCTCCCCAAGCTCACACGTCCTCTGTCCCGGGACATTATCCCTCCACTCCTGCACTCACCGAGGACCAGAAGGAGGCTGGGACGGGGGCCCATGGCCAGACCTACAGCCTGCATGTCCTGGAGCTGGAGTGCGAAGGACAGAGCCTGTAGCTGGCACGGTGGTCAGGAAGTGTGGGTCAGGGGTTTTCCCAGAGCTGCTACATCAGCGTCCCATGCAAAGGGGAGGAGCTAACGCAAACTGCCCTCAGTGGAGGTTGGGTATATCATGTTTGAGAAACTGACAGAGACTGGCGCTGCACCAGTGTGGCAGGTGGCACCCCTCTGCCGGGCTAGCTCAGCAGAAATGGGGTCACTAGGTCTCTTGTCTGCAGGATCCCAGAGGGCCCTCTAGGGGATGATCTTCCTCCTGCAGCTTCAGTCTGAGCATTGTGGTGACCTCAGGGACCACTGAGGTTAAAGACCCGCTACATTTTTAGGTCAGCAATGGTTCTAGGACGTCTTCTTTGGGAATCTCTCTTCTGTTCCTGTTTGGGTTTTTGTTGTTTCATTTTATACAGTTGTCCCCACGGATGGAACTGATGAACGAGGAGAGGAGGAACTGTCTAGACAATTCCCGCATCCTCCCCAACACCTCATTCTGCCCCCCCCAGCAACCCCACCCCATTACAAACCTGTGCTTTCTGTCTTCACTGAGAATGGAAAGCAGAGGGAGGTCAGTAAACACGTATTTATATGTGTCATCCCTCCAGTTTCTGGATTATTTTTACTAAAATAAATATTTATAATTTAAAATGACCTGACATCTCCCAGTTACCCAGAAGTCTCCAGGCAGGTTTGGGGAAGGGGAAGTGCTGGGCAGTATCCACTTCTCTCCCCATTAGGTTGGGGACTGTCCCCAGCTGCTTTCTTTTTCTTCTGCATCCGTCCCCTTTGGGAGGAGTCTGGAGGCTGCGTTCCAACACAATTCTTACGGGAACACAGCAGCATTGAGAGTTACAGCTGCCGTGAGGTGAGCTTCAAACCTTCCGGCAGATGCATGGTCTTTTAGTTCCTGAGGAGCTGTGGGTTCTTCCCATCACGCTGCAGCCGACACGGCCTTTGCATGAATGGAAAGACAGAGAGGCATTGAAATCACACTCCCTGTGGTGTCCTGAAGCTGGGGACTGCCTGGGCTGCGTTTCTTATGGCAGGAGAGAAAAATGCTGGCCCTGTGGCCTCTCCTCTCGCTCACGGGCCACAGGTCTACCGTGTCTCCCAGAACTTCCTGCCCCCGTTTGCAGACAAGAGCCCTCAGAGGCCACCTGGTGTGTGCTGGGGAGGGGAGGGCAGGATGCTTGACTGTCCCTGTTCTCTAAATGGTGCCGAGATGACAGGACTCGGGTGAGCCTTTGGGTGTAAGGCTGAAAGGCCACCCCTTGTATAGAGCAGGTGTGGGGTTAACATGTGATGCTTCCTGACACTATGAAAACAGTATGGAGGATCCTCAAAACATTAAAAATATACATCAGTCATAGCATTCAGCAATTTTACTTCTGGGTATACATCCAAAGGAAATGAAAGCAGGACACTCAAGAGATAAAACTACTGCCGTGTTTACTGCAGCATCATTCTCAGTAGCCAAGCTGTGGAATCAGCCTGAGTGCCCATCGGTGGAAGAAGATGCACACACAGCCCTGACTGGGGTGGCTCCGTGGATTGGGTGCCGGCCTGCAAACCAAGGGGTATCTGGTTCGAATCCCAGTCAGGGCACATGCCTGGGTTGCGGGCCAGGTCCCCAGTAGGGGGCATGCAAGAGGAAACCACATATTTATGTTTCTCTCTCTCTCTTCCCCACTCTCTAAAAATAAATAAATAAAACCTTTAAATAAAGAGAAAGTAGGTAAAATAAGATCATGTGTCTGTTTACCTGCTTTTCGCATATTATGTTTTCATTCTGGAAACCAGAATTAACAAAAATAGTCACCTCTGATATGAGGGGGTAGAAGGTGAAGGGGATAGAATCAAGTGGTCGTCTCTGAGTGGACCATTCTGGGTGGTTGTAACTTCTGAAACCTGAAAATATTCTACATGTTCAAGACACTATTAAGTCATAAAAGATGAAAACACACACTCTCACATGAATATCAACAAAAAATTAAATATGAGCTTATTGATAATCGGTCACCAAATAAATATGAGCTTATTGATAATTGGACCGATTGATAATCGGCCACTACATTGTAAAATCAAACCAAAAAAAATCTATGAATTTGCTAGAAATTGGGTTTTCAAATAAGGGACACAGGCACCACATAAATGAACCTGTAATGTTACCCCAGGCGGAACATGCTTGTGTGGATGGGACCGTGCATCCTTCTTGATATTAAGTGGTTCACACAGAAGAAAATCCCAAACTCCCAGGAGCCCCTAGTTCACGTATCCCCAGGTCACACTTTCTAAATAATGTTCCCTATGAAAGGGACCCAAGACCCTTGGGGACCCAGGTCCAGGGAAGGAGCGCAGACGGAGCTGGGTTCCCCGTCCGTCTGCAAAAGACGTAGGTGTACAGCTATGGAGAGCGGGTGTCTCAGAAACCGCAGAAGGAAAGGATCTTCTTCGGCCCAGTCTGGGACGCTGAGCGGCATCTCACAGGGAGGGGCCCCTGCTCCCAGCAGGACGCACACACCTTGCAGCTGCGCCTGCCCTGGAGGAGGCCCTTCCTCCCCGAGACTGCCTCAGGTCGGAGCAGAGAGGGGCCAGCACTTGCCTGGAAAGGAGGAGCCTCAGGGAGAGCAAAGGGAGCCTCCTTCCCCGTCTGCGGTCCCTGCGGGGACAGGGGAGGGCGGAGTCTCCCTGCCCAGCCCTGCTCTGCAGGACACAAGGTGACTGGCCCTCGTCCTGTCCTGCGTTCTGGCCGCACGGTGATCCAGCGCGGGTGCAGCGCAGCGACACACGCAGCGTCTCAGAGTCAATCCGCGTCCCCCAGCCCTGGAGCCCACGGTGTGCCCGGCTGGGCTTCCCACTCTGGGGACCGAGGTGGGTGAAGTGTCGGGGGGTGAGGTCACAGGCTTTTCAGGACACCTCTGCCCTGGTTTCCAGAAGTTCGGGGGCGTCCTGAGACCCCAAAAAGTCCAACGGCAGGCTCCTGAGATCCCGCGCGCTGCTGAGACAAATGCGCACCAGCGCAGTGGTCACAGCGACGCGGATGTGTGATCTCAGGGTCCCGGAGGTCGGCAGTCCCAACGGGCTGACCTGGAAGTGTCTGCGAGGCTGCCTTCTCCCCTGGAGGCTTGTCTTCCAGCCTCTAGAGACCCCGTGTTCCGTGACGAGCGGCCCCTTCCTCCCTGGTCTTCACAGCCAGTGGGTCCTTCTCAGGAGGCTTCCCTGGGACCCAGTGTCTGCTTCCTCCTCCACGTCTGAGGGGCCTGTGATGCCCTTGACCTTTGTGATTCAGCCTGTCCTGGAGGCGCATGTACAAACGTCCACATCCCTGCTTTCACTTCCCTGCACTTGAACCCTGACTGGAGCTGCTGGGTGGATGGAGATTCCCTGTTCGTGGTCTGGGGAACA
The DNA here is from genome assembly GCA_004026765.1 of Micronycteris hirsuta. Taxonomy (NCBI): domain Eukaryota; kingdom Metazoa; phylum Chordata; class Mammalia; order Chiroptera; family Phyllostomidae; genus Micronycteris; species Micronycteris hirsuta. The sequence goes on from PVJI01033380.1 coordinate 6,834, forward strand.
GCCCTGCAGATGTGCTCAGAGGCGGAACCACTCTGCACCCCCACCATGGGGCCCAGGGGCCCCAGCTCCTCCACAGCCTTGCCACACTGGCTGCTTTTAGATTAGTATGTTTAATTTATTCTGCAATTACAGCCAACATGCAATATAGTATTTCAAGTGTACAACATAGGAGTTAGACATTTACATACCATATGAAGTGATCCCCCCAGTAAGCCTAGTACCCACCATTTAAAAATAATTTCAGCAATAATCATCCTGAGGAGTGTGCAGTGATATCTCACTCTGGTTTTGGCTGAGTTCCTTCCCTGGACTTTACATCCAAGTCAGCTGGGACCCGATGGGACAGTTGCGGGAGGGACAGGACATTTCAGAAACTGAGGTGGGTGTATGCGGGGTCCCAGAGCAGATGCAGTTCCACAGCTGAAAGCTGTGGGTGAGACCAAAGTCTTGAGCAGCACATGCCTGGTCCCCAGAGAGCAGGTGAGAACGCAGGGCTCCAGGAGGAGGAAGAAGGAGGCAGAGGCTGCAGGGACCTGGGGCCTCTCTGAGAACCTGGAGAGAAGGGAGGAGACCCAGGCAGGAATGGGGCTGTGCCGTAAGAGGGGTGAGTGTGAGGCCTGGAGCCAAACCCTGGAGAAGGAGACAGCCCACACAGGAGGTCAGGTCCCCGCTGCTCCCACACACATCCCAGAACAGAGTCCTGTGCGCCGCGCAGCCTCACCAGGTTCACCGTGAAATTCAGAGAACAGGCGTGGCTCTGGGTCTCTTGGGCTCCAGTGTGAGCCCAGGCCCCGAACGTCTGGGGTCTAATCTCTCTGGCAGGATCTCCCTTGTGTCCATCCCTGTGGTCCATGTGGCCACCTGTGCCAGCTATGCCCAGCCTCTGCCAAAATCCCCACCATGATCAGCAACACCACGCCAGCCAGGCCAATGTGGACACAGTTCCCCGCTGTGTAATTCTGGGAGGTGGGGGCTGGAAGCAGAGGACAGGGGGTCACTGATGTCAGGTCAGAGTCACTCAAGAGACCAGATGGACGCAGCAAGCTAAGGAGAGCAGGGTTCATTAGCGGGAATGAGAGGGAAAAGTGGAGCCAACCTAGGGAGGTTGGGACTCACTTAGTTGTTCTCCGATCAGGGTTTTTAAATGCAGACACTGCAGTTGGGGTATTAGGGTCTGACTGGCTAGAGCTGGCTGCTGGGTGAAGCTGCATCCTGCTGTGCCCCACAAGCCGACCCCAGACCCCAATCCTCCTGGGTAGGGTCTGCAGGCAGCTTCCCACGGTGCCATTTTTCTCACCTGGTGACTTTCATTCCTCCTAGGCCCGCCTAGATCGAACCACCGACAGGTGGACAAGTGTCAGCCCAGCTCAGGGCCCACGAGGCAGGAGCCCCTCCTTTACTGGGCAGGCCTGTCCCTCCCAGCACTGCCCTGCATGCGCTCCCAGGTGACTTACCTGTCTGGGAGCCCGCTCCTGTGGGTGGGGTGGTGACTTCAGGGGTTGCTCCTAGGAGTTAGAAAGAACAGGTGTTTGTCCCCAGCAGAGACCCGCCCTTCCCTGGGAGCACCCAGCCCCTGCCCTGCTGACCTAGAGATCCCTAGTCTGCACCCCCGGGCTTCACTACCAGTCACTACGGGACCCCAGTTCAGGACACAGATGCAAACTCAGATTCATTCAGGGTCCCAGGGCGAGTCTCCCCTCCCGGCGCTCACACCCCGAGGCTGAACAGGCCTCTGGCAGTTGGGGATGCAAGATGTGCCTGCCTCCTGAGTGTCCACCATGCAAGAAGCAGGATGCCTCCCCACTGCCACCCCACTGCCCACTCCCCAGCAGAGCCCCAGGAGGGGACACCCCAGGCTGAGGTCCCCATTTCCCAGCCCAGGAGGGGCTCTGGGTGGAGGGCTGAGGTCTGCAGGGGCTCCTGTGAGGGAGCAGGAGCAGCACTGCACCCAGGTCCCTCCTCGGCCCGTCCCTGTCGGCCTGGCCCTGCAGCTCCCCCAGCGTCCACACCCGGCCTTTTTCTTTGCTCCTGTCAGTGAAGAGGATGCCCCCTGGACTCCCAGGAAAGGGGACAGGGACATGTGAGGACAGTGGGATGGAATTCTCTGCTTCTACATGTCTGAAGGGCTGGACACAGCTCAGAATGTTCTGTCACCCTCCATACATCAGCACAAAGCAGCTGGACTCTGGTCCAGAGTCACACGGGGTAAGTGGGAGTCACCCACCTGGTCCCTGGCTCAAGGGGTCCTGGAGGCTGACCCCATGTATCAGGGCCACTGTGTCTCCCACAGTCCCCCAGGGCAGTGAGGGGTCATAGGTCACTGACAGGTGGACAAGACCTGGCCAAGCCCAGGGCCTGTGAGACAGAAACTTCTACTCCATTAGACAGGAGTTGTGCCTTTGAGCACCCCCGTGGGCATGCTCCCAAGTGACTTACCTGTCTGGGGTACCAGGGTGACTTCTGTGGGTGGAGCAGTGACTGTTGAGACTGGGAATGTGAATTTTGGGGATTTTCCTAGGCGTGAGAAAGGACCAGATTTGTCTCCTGCACAGACCCTCCCTTCCCTGGGAGCACCCAGCCCCTGCCCTCCCCACCTCGAGGCCCCTGGGTCCTCACCCCCAGGCCTCACTACCAGCCCAGTTCAGGGCACAGCTGCAAAAGGCAGACTCGCTCAGGGATCCAGGGCCAGTCTCCCCTCCTCACTCCCACACCCCCAGACTGAACAGGCCTCTTGCAGTGGAGGATGCATGAGGTCACTGCCCGCTGAGTGTCCACCCTCCAAGAAAGAAGCAGGACCCCTCTCCGCTGCCCACTCCCCTACAGAGCCCCCAGGAGGGGACACCCCAGGCTGAGGTCCCGGCTTCCCAGCCTAGGAGGGGCTCCGGGTGGGGGGTTGAGGTCTCCAGGGGGCTCCTGTGAGGGGGCGGGAGCAGCACTGAGCCCAGGTCCCTCCTTGGCCCGTCCCTGTCAGCCTGGCCCTGCAGCTCCCCCAGCGTCCACACCCGGCCTCTGTCTCTGCTCCTGTCAGTGCAGAGGACACCCCTGGACTCCCAGGAAAGGGGACAGGGATATGTGAGGACAGTAGGATAGAATTCTCTGCTTTTATGTGTCTGAGGGGCTCCCAGACCACACCATAATGGGGCTCAGTGTCCAGACCACCATGGTGTCTAGGTAGGACCAGGGCTCCAGGGCCCTGAGTCGGGTGTGAAGGACAAGGGACAGGAGTGCAGAGGGGCAGGGGAGCCACTGGGCTGGGGGCCAGCAGGAGGGCAGGGAGCCTGGGACAGAGGACATGGCTGGGGACAGGGTGCAGGGACCTGGGCAAACCTGAGGGTGGAGTGGAGACGTCCTCATCTGCCACCTTCAGCTCCAGGAGCTCACTGTGCTCAGACCAGCCAGACCCTTTACTGTAGCAGCAGAAATACCTTCTGGCTGTGACGTCACTCACTGCGTCGATGCAGAATCTGGCCTCTGTCCCCTGTGAGCCACGTCAAGAAGAGATTTTCTGATCCCAATAAACAGATGTATTCTCCTTCTCCTGGAGACGGAATGTGTCAGCCCAGGCTGGGCCCCAGCACACGATGGTCACAAGCTGTCCCCGGTGGATCACAGGGCCTGGCTCGGCCCTGATGGAGGGTTTGGACAGGGCCCCTGGGAGGAAGCAGAGCAGATCTCAGGGTCCCTCAGGAGGCAGTCACCACTCACAGTCCCCCATTTTCTAGGGTCACATCCGTGCTTTTAGCAAACGTGCAGAGCTGTGCAACCATCCCCATGACCCCATAGAGAACAACCCACCATCCTTTCCCAAACACCCCTCCACCCCGACTCCAGTGACTGTGAGTCCTCATCACTGCAGAGTGATGCCCCTGACACAGGACCCCGCATGCTGGTAATAGGTTGTGCATTTCTCAGGGTGACATGAGGCAGAGGCTGTCAGCACAGGCAGGACCCCAGGCAGTGGTCCCTGCAATGGCCACTTTCTACGGGACAGAGACACTGGAAGGGAGGCAGAGGGTGAGGAGGACGGGTCACATGTGGGGACAGGGAAGCAGGCCTCTCAGATGTGGGAGTGACCTGGGCCGGGACTGAAGGGCAGCTGGTGACACTATGGGCACCAATGAGGGCTGCACAGCTCCACTGCAAGTCCAGTGGGGGGGGAGCTTCTCCCAGATCTGGTCACATGACCCCAGTGGGTGGGGATTCCTGACTCCAGGGCAATCCTCTGAGCAGCACTCATCTCTCTTCCCACTGCATTCTCTACCTTCCTCACAGCCTGTTCCCATTTCTAGTGTTGAGGGTCCTGACACCCCATGCATGCCCCATGTCTGGGGAGCAGGGAGGAGAGGGCCCATGGCCCTGAAACAGGAAAATAGTACCTGCAGCACATAAGCCCAATAGAGGCAGACTCTGGCCGAGGCTCCCCACACATTCACTCCCTCGCTCCCTCGCTCATTCTTTCATCCACATCCTAGTTTCTCTCCATC
>PVJI01033381.1:0-11317 GCA_004026765.1 Micronycteris hirsuta
AAGCATCCCGGAGCCCTGACCGCCGGGCTGAGGGCCTGCCCTTTGTTCATCTGACTGACTTCCTCTGGCAGCCCCCTCCCCACATCCCCACGACCCAGCCCCGACCCCACCCCGAGGAAGTCCTGGCTCAGCCTCGCCCTGGCGTGATGTCTCTGGGCTTTTGTGAGCCAGTGAGGGGACCCCCGATGTCCCGTCTGAGTCCTGTGTAAACCACCCCACGGTGGTCCCTGTGACTGAGCTCCGTTAACATCAAACTCTCCACAAAGTGACAGGGCCCCTCTGTGTGGCGTGACACTGCGGTCCCCGGGGGCTGCTTTCAGGGCCTGGGGCTTTGCTGATGGGCATGGCTGACAGCGGAGGTGGCTCTGTGGCACCCAGGGACAGCAAAAGGTGCTGCCTGCTCTGAGCAACCAGCGAGGCCACCCCCTGAGGTCTTCCTCAGGCCCCCACCCCCAGCTGGGGGGCGCTGCATCCTCTTCTCGGCCCCTCTGCCCTTGCGACTTCTCAGCAGGCCGGGCCCTCCCTGGCCTACTGGTCCAAGTGCTTCTTCCAGTCTCACTGACACCGGAGCCCGCAGCTGGGGGCGGAGGGGGCGGACGGGGCGGGTCTCTGATCCCCGGCTGGCTCTGTGGACGCCAAGGCTCACAGAAGAGACGGGTGCTCTTTTGGGAGGGCCTGGACCCTCCACAGAGGGGCTTCTTATGCAAGCGCCGTCTTCCCAGCCCCTACGCGCAGCGTGGTTCCCCACTCTTCCCAGGATCAGCCAATTAACACGATGGTCTTTATGGAAACTGCCCCCCTCACCCCATGCCAACACATTCGCCACCCTGCGGACAATGGGATGGTGTTGGGGAAGCGCCTTCCAGGCCAAAGCCCCCTCGGGGACACCGGAGGAGGGCACATCCTGGTTTGGGCCAAGTGCTTCAGCCAGGGTCGCATCTCCTTCTTCCTCAGTGGACCTGCCCGCGCCGCAGAAGCTGCTGGCCCGTCTCCTGGTGAGCGGCTCGCCTGGGTCATGCCCTGCGTGGCTGAGGCCATGTCCTGTGGTGCCTCTCCGTTGAGCCCCTCATTCCCAGAGCCCCCGGAAGGAGGCGGGAGCTGGACGCTGGGCACATCAGAGCCTTCCTGTTCCTTGGTGTCCCTCTCCTGCAGATTTCAGGGGTCCTGGGTTTGGATCTACCCACAGGTCCCTCTGCTCAGCCCTTGAGCAGCCTCGAAGCATCCCCAGGACAATGGCCTGTCTGCCCCCGGGAGGCGGACTCCGTCTTGCACCCTGTTGTGGACTCCGGATGCTCCTCCACAGTCTGTGGAGATGGGGGGTGGGGAGGTGCACAAGGTCTTGTCCCCGGTCTCCCTGCTGGAGCGAGGTGCCGGGGGCCACTCAGAGCAGGTGGAGCCCCACTGGAGGCTTGGTTCCCTCCAGGTGCTGATGTCGTCCCCCTACGAAGGGGAGGGCAGGGGGATAGCCATGCTCAACCTTCTGAGGACCCTGAGCCACAGCATTGCGCCCTCCATGGCTGACATGTGGGAGCTGGAGATCCCACTGCTGATCAAGTACCTGGAAGGTGAGGGGCTCGGGGGGCCCACCCGAGCCGACCGCCTTCTCTGTGTGCAGGCTGGGGCACTACTACTCATGCGGTGTGAGCACCAGGAGCTGAGGCTCAGGGTGGGCTAGCACCTCTGGGTTTGGTCTTTGGGAAGGTGGGGAGGGAAATGCAGCGGGTGGCGGGCCGACCCATGGGGGGCTTTGCAGGCCAGGCTAAGGAGGTGGCCCAGAGGGGAGCCACCGAAGACAGTGGCACAGGTGACCCTTCTTTCTGCAGAACATACAAAGTTCACCTGGAATCAGAAGACCTGGGAGGACAAGCTGATTCAGGTAGAGAGGGGGCCCTACCTGCTGAGACCAGGTGGGAGGAGGGGGGAGGGTAGGTGGGAGGCACTTGGTGCGGCTGGTGTGTAGGACCTTAGGAGCCCCAAAAGGACACATTCTCCTTCTGTTAGAAGATTGGGGAGCCCCAAGCATGCCCACTGCAGTGTCTCCCAGCAGGGGAACACACGGCCTTCTGTTCTGGGACGCCAAGTGCTCAGGAAATCAGCACGGCAGTGACACCCTCCCAGCAGCCCCAAGCTAGGGCTGTTGCCCAGACCCATGGGCCTACAGGACGTCCTCACTGGGTCAGGGCTTTGTGGGCCGGGATGGAACCAGAGACTGGGGAGGGCGGGCGGCTGTGCAGTGTCACCCAGCCCTCCGGGAGCACTGCCCGCCGATGTCTTCTGCCTCCCCAGTTTCTGAGACACTCCCTGAAGAAGACGCGGGGTTCCAACTGGAGCTTGCGCCTGGGCAGAGAGCTGAACAACCAGATCGAGAGCTTCGACAGCCCCTCCCTGGAGAAGGTTGGTCCCCACGGCGGGCATGGGGGCCATTCAGGCCAGGAGGGGCCCACAGGGGGAGAGGTTGCACTGTGTGTGAGAGAACAGCTGCGCTCTGAAGTCTCCTGGGGGGTGGGGTGGGTGGTCCGGGCTGGGGGCGTTCAGTTTTTGTTTTGCTTTTCTTTAAGCACCTGCTCCGTTGAAGCTGGGGCCCTTTCCTCCAGCCCACCAGCTTCCCCATCCCTCTCACTTCCCCCCCACCTGACGTTGTCTCAGAGCCGAGTCCCATAGGCAAGGGCTGAGAGGTCTGGACAGGTTTCCGAAAATGGGAAAAGGTGAGGATGACACTGAACCGCAGGCCTCCTGGTTGTAGGTGGCAGGCTAGGCTCCCCGCTGTCCTCACCCCGCCCCGACCCCCGCAGCCTGCTGGCCATCGTACCCTGCCCATGATCCATCCAGGTGCCGGCCTCCCACCACCTGTGTGCATTTCACTACGGAAAAGCCTTTCCAAAACTATGAACATTGTTGAAAGACGTCAGAGGAGGTTGCGGTCGGTGGGAAGCATCCCACGTTCACGGACTGGAAGACGATGCAGTTAGCGATGACGACTCTCCCAAAGTTTATCTACAGATTCAACAGAACCTCTGTCTTAATTCTGCCTGGACTTTTTTTTTTCCCCCAGAGATTGATCAGCTGAACTTAAAATTCATGCGGAAATGCAAGGGCCCCAGAATAGCCAGCACAGTTATGATCTAAAAAAGGGACAGAGTTGGAGGACTCACACTCTGGAATTTCTCACCCGCAACTGCAGTGAACAAGACGTGTGGCACTGGCGTAAGGACAGACACAGAGACTGAGGAGCAGAACTGAGAGTCCAGGAAGGCGCCTCGCTCTCACTGTCAGCTGATTTTTGACGAAGGTGCCCAGACGGCTCAAGGGGGAACGGACAGCTTTGTCAACACACGGAGCTGGGACAGTGGCGTGTGCCCCTGCGAGAGGGTGACGCTGGAACGCGCGCTCACCCTGCGCACAAGGGTGAACCCGAAGCGGAGCGCAGATGCACACACGGAGGCGAAATCTGTAAAGTGCTTGGAAGAAAACATGGGCGTCAACCTTTGTGACCGTGGCTCGGGCACAGCCATCTTAGAAGTGACACTAAAGGCACAGGTGATGAAAGAGAAAAATAGATAAATGGGACACGGTCGAAACCAAACCCTCTTCTGCTGACAATAGTGCCATCGAGGAAGTGAGAAGATACCCCATAGAATGATAGAAAATATTTGCAAATCAAGTTCCTGATAAGAAGCTTGTATCTGAAATATGTGAAAGACTCTCATAACTCAATAATGAAATGACAGGCAAGACAGTTAAAAACAGGCAAAGGATCCAAACGGACGTTTCTTTAAAAAAGATGCACAAGTGGCAAATAAGTGCTCAGGATCGTCACCTTCAGGGAAAGGCAGGTCCAAATCACAGACAGACCTCATTCCATACACAAGGACGGCTACAGGAAACGAGATAATAACAAGAGTTGGAGGATGTGGGGACATCTGAACCCCCGTATGTTGCCAGCGTGAATGTGAAATGGTGCCCTGGCTTTGAACAGCAGTTCTGCACTTGAAACATTCAGTGTAGAGTTGACATATGACCTAGTAATTCCCAAGGGAAAGGCAACGATACATCCCCACAAAATACTGCACATAATGTCCACAGGAACATCATTCCATAAAGCCAAAAAGTAGGAGCAACCCAAATGCCCGTCAGTGGGTGAATTCCTAAGCAAACGTGCGTCAGCCACGCAGCGGAGTACTACTCGGCCATGGAAGGGCCGATGTACTGACACACGGAACAGAAAGAATGGTTCTCGAAAACCTGCCAAGTGAAAGAAGCCAGGTGCCAAGGGCACACAAGATCACATATTAAATGGCTTCACTTATATGAAATGTCCAGGCCAGGCGTCTCCATAGAGACGGAAAGGTTAGCGGTTGCCAGCGGCTGGGGAAAGAGGGGCGGCTGCCGATAGGTACAGGGTTTCCTTCTGGGTGACTGAGTATTCCAGACCTAGACTGTGATGATGGTTACACCCGTCTGTGAAGATATCATTGAATTTGTAAACTTTAAATGAGTTAATTTTATGGAATGTGAATTATATCTCAACAAAGATGTTTTTTTAAAAGGTTTTTATAGGTGTCAACCAAAAACTGTGTTTGTTCATATATATACCCTTGGCAGGTGAGTATGTCAAATAGCAATTAGTAAAATATATCTTACAGATACCTTCTGTAGCTAAATGCTGAAGATCTGCAGACATAAGATCTTATCCGATGTCAATTTAAGGCCAGATGCCATTTGATAGAAAGTTGCATCTAATATGTGATAAGAAAATGCATACATACTTCCGGCCAAGATGGAGGTGTAGGTAGACACACTGTGCCTCCTTGCACAACTAAAAGAAGGACAACAACAAATTTAAAAACAACAAGCAATCAGAACTGTCAGGAAATCAAACTGTATGGAAGTCAGACAACCAAGGAGTTAAAGAAGAAACACTCACCCAGACCAGTAGGAGGGGCAGAGATGGGCAGCTGAGTAGAGAGGACTCGAGGCAAGGTGGCAGCTGGCAGAGCCGGTGGTCCCACATTCATGTGCAGATAAACCGGGAGGAACGACTGGGGAGCGAGATAGACCGCATAACCCAGGGTCCCAGCGCAGGGAAATATAAAGCCTCAAAGCCTCTGATTGAAAACACCTGTCGGGGTTGAGGCAGTGGGAGAAACTCCCAGCTTCACGGGGAGTTCATTGGAGAGACCCACAGGGTCCTAGAACATACACAAGCCCATCCACCTGAGAATCAGCACCAGAAGGGCCCAATTTGCTTGTGGGTAGTAGGGGAAGTGACTGAAAACTGGCAGAGAGAGGAGGGACCAGCACTGCTCCCTCTTGGACCCCTCCCCCACACACAGCTCCACAACACAACCACGTGGGTTACCCCGCCCTGGTCAACACCTGAGGCTCCACCCCTTATAAGTAACTGATGCACGTAGACAAGAAAAAAATGGCCCAAATGAAAGAACAGATAAAAGTTCCAGAAAAAATACAACTAAGTGATGAAGAGATAGCCAACCTATCAAATGCATAGTTCAAAACACTGGTAATCAGGATGCTCACAGAATTGATTGAATATGGTCGTAAATTAGAGGTAAAAGTGAAGGCTATGAAAAGTGAAATAAAGGAAAATGTACAGGGAACCAACAGTGACAGGAAGGAAACCAGTACTAAAATCAATGGTTTGGACCAGAAGGAAAAAAGAAACAGCCAATTAGAACAGAATGAAGAAACAAGAATTCAAAAGAATGAGGAGAGGCTTAGGAGCCTCCAGGACGTCTTTAAACATTCTACCATCTGATTCATAGGGGTGCCAGAAAGAGAAGAGGAAGAGCAAGAAATGGAAAACTTATTGGAAAACATAATGGAGAACTTCCCCAATCTGTCAAAGGAAATAGACTTCCAGGAAGTCCAAGAAGCTCAGAGAGTCCCAGAGAAGTTGGACCCAAGGAAGCACACACCAAGGCACATCATAATTACATTACCCAAGATTAAAGATAAGGAGAGAACTTAAAAGCAGCAAGAGAAAAGAAGATAGTTACCTACGAAGGAATTCCCATAAGACCATCAGCTGATTTCTCAAAAGAGACCTTGCAGGCAAGAAGGGGCTGGAGAGAAGTATTCCAAGTCATGAAAGGCAAGGATCTACATCCAAGAATACTCTATCCAGCAAAACTTTCATTTAGAATGGGAGGGCAGACAAAATACTTCCCAGATAAGGTCAAGTTCAAGGAGTTCATCATCACCCAGCCCTTATTATATGAAATGTTAAAGGGATTTATCTAAGAAAAAGAAGAGAAATATGAACAGTAAAATGACAACAAACTCACAGCTATCACCAAGTAAACCTAAAACAAACAAACAAACAAACAAACAAACTAAGCAAATAAGTAGAACAGGAAGAGAATCACAGAAATGGAGATCACGTGGAGGGTTATCAGTGGGGGATTAGGAGGGGGAGAGAGGGGGAAAAGGTACAGAGAACAAGAAGCATAAATGGTAGGCAGAAAATAGGCAGGGGGAGGTTAAGAATAGTGTAGGAAATGTAGAAGCCAAAGAACCTATATGAACAACCCACGGGCATGAACTAAATGAGGGGAAGGCGGGTGGGAGGGGGTGTGCAGGGCAGAGGGGAATAAAGGGGGGAAAATGGGGCAACTGTAATAGCATAAGCAATAAAATGTATTTAAAAAAAAGAAAATGCATACAATTTAACCGTATTGCAATAACTCACCTAGCAAAGGATGGTAAATAAAGAAATAGAATTGTGTTGGCTCAGATGACATCTGGACACGGCAGCTTAAGGAGCATCATCAGGACCCCCCTGAGCTCTTCGTTGCTGGACTGGCCCCCTTTAGGTGGGGCAAGGCGGGTACCAGTAGCCTCCACACATGTCACCCCAGCAGATGGAGCCGGTCTTGTTCCAACATTAACACGCCGAAATCATTATCTTCCTGCATACAAATAAAACAAAAACAAAAGTGGAACGAAAGCAGATCCTATTCAAAGGACCAATGTGGTGTAAAATACGTCATCGATAGGCATTCAGTCATAAAATGTGAACTCTGTGAAGGGACGTGGGACTGACGCCGAGGACACAGTCACAAGGAGGGCGGGGGAGCTGGGAGAAGCCCCGCGCCCACAGACCCCAGCTCGTGTGTGCAAACAGAGGGTCTCGGGGTTGTGACGGCGTCCGCTGTTCTCCAGTTAATCTGCAGCGTAACTTACATGACTTTGACAAGTTTATGGACTTCGACGACATTATTTCTAAGTTCGTCTGCATGAAAAAAATGTGAGAGAATAGCTAAGAGTGCCTTGGAAACGAAGCACACAGTGGGGAGGCGGGGCTTGCTGTCCCAGGACCACGGAAGGTGGAAGTGTCCTCAGCTCCGTGCAGCCACTGGTGGACTAAGCCTCCCTGTGCAGGAACAGAAACCAAGGAAAACCAAGGCAAAAAAAAGACACTTTCCTCTATGGAAATTTCCTGTGTGGCAAAACAAAGTTGTCGCAAAAAGATCAAATGGGAAATGAGACCTTGGGGAACTGTACCCCTGACGAGCTGCCATTGAGTGATACAGAACTGTTGGGACTTGAGCCTCAGGCTGTGCTGGGTTTCGAACCCTGGTCCTTCTGCTTTCTTCCTGCTTTCTTACCTCCAAATACAAGTCACAGGTACCTTCTAGAGGTGCGCAGAGCAAGTGAGATAGTATGTGTTTGTTGTTATTTTTTCAAGGACACACACCAAGCTCTTTTATTTTTCACACCAAGTTCTTCAAAATAAAAACCAGGTAAGAGAATGACTGAACATAAAAGGGGGAAAGAATGTACACAGAAGTTCAAAGAACAGAGATGAGAAGATGCCAGGATGAGTAACATGACCAGTAGAGAAACCCAGGGGAAGGGGATGTCCCGCTTCTCACTGACAAGGGTCCGTGTGCCAGGACGCGGAAAGTAGGTCCTCCGGGGTTGGTTGGTGGGAGTGTAAATTGGTGCAGTTTGTACAGGAATGAAATGTGGCCCCCACTTCTTATCGTGTGCTTGTCCTTGTGCATACCATCCAACTGGCCCTGAACATTTATTTTAGAGAAGGTACACAATGAGAAGATATCTGCACGTTCAGTGTTTAGAGGACTATGCAGCGAAGTCCCCGCCCAGAGACCCCTGGAGGGCTGAGGGCAGAGCCCGAAGTCCCCTCTGTCCTCTGCCCTCCAGAGCTTTCTGTACCGGGCCTTGGGCTTCACCCTGGCCACAGGCCTGGAGGCCAGCAAGGTGGAGTTGCTGCTGCTGGAGCTGCTGTACAGGACGGACTACGGCAAGGACTTTGACCGGGAGGTGTGGCGCCCTGCAGCCCCTCCCTTCCGCCAGAGCTCTCTGGGCCCGGGGGGATATGGCGTGTGCGTGTGCGTGCACCTGTGTGCACACCTGTGTACACGTATGCTTGTGCATGTGCATGTGTGTGGGGGGCTCCTCCTCTGCCCCACTGACTGGGCCTGCTGCCTGCAGGGCGTGATTCTGTGCTTTGGCCTGTGTGCCCGGGGCCAGGTGAAGACGGTGCTGAACGTGCTCCATGACTTCGAGGAGAGGATCCAGGAGTCGGAGCAGTCCTGGCAGATCGGCGCTTGGCGGGTGAGGCTCCCTCAGGTCTCTGGGGGCCTCTTAGAACCACAGGTTCTTCTTCGATGGAGGAAAGAACCGCCCTCCACGTCTCCTATCGCCCAGTGATGGATCTGGAGCTGCCTCCAACAGCGCTTGGGCGGCCGGGTGACGTAGAGAATGCGGGGCGGGCCTTTCCAGGCCCCAGTTACTGCAGAGGCCTCCTAGCCCCTTGCTGCTGATGGCGGGGGTGCCTGGGTGCCGGCTGGCCTGCAGGCCTTGGCCAGACCACTGGGTCTGAAGAAGTGAAGGTGCTGCCTCAGTGAGTCAGTGGGGCTGGGATGGAGGCGGTGCAATGGCCGCTGTCGTGTAGATGAGGACTCTGAAGCTTGTCTGAAGGCCTGCAGCCAGCCGTTGGTGAAGCCGGGAGCTGGCCCCAAGCAGCCGCGGTCAGCCCCTGCCCCGGCTCCCTGCTTCAGGGGCACCAGTTGGCGGAGTCCCCATTGGGCAACCATCTGGAGTCACTGATGCCTCAAGCTTTGGCCTTGCCCTTGCCCCTTGCCCTGGAGCGGGGCTGGAGACCTGGATTTCCACTTGCAGGCTGGCGGGGCTCAAGAGCCCCCTGCTCCACGTCCACAGTGGCCTGAGGCTGTCTGCACCTACTGGCCCCCCAGCATCCTGAGAGCCCCTGGCCCAGAGCAGGTGCCTGGCAGGGGGAGGAATGGAGGCATGCACAGCCAGCCTCTGCACAGGGGTGTCCACACAGCTACCCGCCCACAGCTAACGCGCAGTCTGGCCCTGCTCTGACTTGCTCACCTCACTACATCCAGGGCCTGGCATGTTGTAGGTGCTCAATAAAAAGGCACTGAATGAATGAATGAACGAACGGATGAATGTTTAGGCACCTTCAGCTGACTGAGTGGCTCTCTTGGTCTTGTGACCAGAGAGGACCCACGAGCAGCTGGGCGGACCCCTCCCCCTCCCAGCGGGCCACTGAGTGCATCACCCTGCCAGCGTTCCTCCCCCTTCTCGTGGGCCTTGCAGAAGGACCACCCCTGGAGGCGGGAGACGGTGAAGAGTGCCCTCATGGTGATGTACAGCTGTGTGGCCCTGCACTGCCACTGGCAGATGCTGCGCACCCACGTGGACAGCCCCATCACTGCGAAGATCATTCACCACTACACCAGCAGCTCCCAGGTAACTCCGGGAGGCCACAGACCCACCGTCGGTGCCCGGGAGATGCTCTCCTGGAGCCCGGCTGGCGGAGTTGCCCTGCATCCCTCTCTGGGTGGGGGTGAGGCCGGGCGCTGGCCCCAGGCAGCCTCCATGGAGCCACACGGGAGCCCGACTTGACTCCCAGCGTTTGGGAGGCCCGTTGCCCCGGCCGCCGGTGCTGCTCTCTGCTGCAGCAGGGGATGCTGGGGTGAGCGTGAGTCCCTGGAAGTCACAAGATGAGCCCCCCTTTGCAGCCTCTGTCCCTCCCTCCACCCTCGCCTCTGCCCCCCCACCCTAAACACCTGACCCTAGACCTTTTCATAAGGGACGAGATGAGGGGTTGTCTTCAGAAACGCAAAGGGACTAGCTACTCTCTTGGAAAAACAAGGAGGAGAAAACACAGAGAATAAAGCGGACATTATCCTGTTACTTTAAAAAATTGCGATAAAAGACACGTCTCATAACATTGGTCATTGTGACCATTTTTAAGTGGCATTACACGCCTTCACATAGCTGTGCAGCCGTCACCGCCATCCACCCCCGGCTCTCCACGTCGCACAACTGACGCTTTGCACCCAGCAAATGACTGCCCCCACCCCCAGCACCACCGCTCCCCTGCCTGTCTCCGTGAACCTGCCGGCTCCGGGGGCCTTGGATGAGCGGAACCGCACAGTTTGTCCTCTTGGGTCTGGCTTATTTCACCTCGCATAATGCCCTCAGCGTTCACCCGTGTCGTAAAAGCAAACCGGGTCTTATCGCGTTAACCCACTCTGCCTCTCTGGCGACAGACAGGGCTTGGTGCCCACCGACCAGCCCTGCTGCCCTCGGGCCCCCGCCACGTGGCAGGGGCTCTGCCAGGGGCTGAAGGACAGAAGGACGTCGCCGTCTCTCTATGTGAGGAGGAAGGCGCGTCCCTAGGTGGCCGTGGGGTCCGGGCCACAGCCCGTGGCTCGGGATCCTCCGGTTCACTCATGACAGGCTTCTTCCTTTCCTTGGTCTTGGTCTGGGCACAGGACATTGGCCTCAAAATGGCCTTCGTGAAGAGCGTGGTGCAGGTCACCAAGGCCGTTGAAAACCTCCGGGACACGGAGGACTTTCAATTTGCCCAAAAGACGACTCTTACTGCCATTCTCGTGGTGAGCCCGGGGTCCTCAGCTCTGGGTACAGGGGCCATAACTCTGCTGAGTTCCTGAAGGCATCTGAGGGGCCGGGGGCCACAGAGATCTCTGAAGCCCCTTCCTGTCTCAGTTCTACTTCGATCCAACTGAACAAGTTCTGAGATGATGTCCCTTTATCTGGCCACAAGACAGCCGGGCTCCGGGTGCCCCTGAGGCAGCTGGTTCAGGGCCAGGACACAGGGTGGGGGCGGCCCCTCGGTAAACCAGCGTTTCTCCATAGGAGGGACGTAGGGGGTAGGTATCAGTTGCAGGCAGGGCTTAAAGCTAATTTTGCACAGAACTTTGGTAAGATCTAGAAAATATCAACTGCCCCAAAGCAAGGAGCGGTGGCGGGTTGCTGATGGAGTTTGTGGGAC
>PVJI01033382.1:0-11310 GCA_004026765.1 Micronycteris hirsuta
CTTACCAGTCTGGATGGACGTGTCTTCTTAAACTCCTGGGTTGTTGGACTTCCGCTCAGTTCTATTTTTTGTCAGTTCTGGCTGTTTTTGTTTCTTAAATTGCTGTTTTTTCTCTTTTGGTTATGCACGAGGAGACACAGTGTGTCTACCTATGCTCCATCTTGGCCAGAAGAAAAATGCACTATTTCTTGATGTAACTAATAATAAAGATATTTCAAGTGACCAGTATTAAAGTTGTTCAGATAACCTATCAGTTTTGCTCTAGGAATTCTAAGTCTTCACTTGCTCAGAGAAAGATCAGGAAATTCTGATGTTCAATTTTTCATCATGTAAAACATTCACATAAGAAACTGACAATTATCCTTTGCCCTGGGAAACTTTTCAGGGTGTCTGGACTTTAGTAAGGGGCTGGAGAGAAAGGAGGAGCAACATGCACACATCTCCAGGAAAGCAGGGAAGTTAACAGTCACCAGCCAGCAATCCGCAAACATAGGTGTCGACAATATGGCACTGTTCCATGGGACTCCAGTAGAAAGGGATGGTGTACCACAAGGACAGCAGCTGATATGGTCATAAAGGTGATTAAACAATATCCATAAGTAGTTAGATTGTCCTACCAGAGCACTGTGTTCAGTTTTAATCACATATTTTTGCATTTGACAGATTGAGGAGCATTGTGCATACAACAGTCTTTTTAGTCTTTACTAAAAGAATAAAATAAAAAAGGCAGCATAAAAACACTCTGGAAGAATATCTGAAAAACTATTACCAGTAGATGCCTTTGCTATTCAATTGTACACATTTCTTTATTGTTTAAATTTCTTACCATGTCTGCATACTATTTTATTGAAAATAAAGGGTATTTTTAAGCATCCTTGAAGAAATCCAAAGCCAATTTGTTAAAAAAAATAATAACAGTTTAGTATAGTGTTTAGACAATAAGCACTTAATATATAAGTACATTTATTATTTAATCCTCATAATGACCTTAAGAAGTAGAAACAATCAGTATTCCCACTTTATAGGTGAGCAAAATGATACACTAAGAAGTCAAATATAACTTGTCCCCACTCACACCCTTGGGAAGTGGGAAACCCTGATTTGAAGCAAAGCAGTGTTGCTCCAGGTTCTGGGCTCTTGAGCAAATATACTATAAAGTAATAGAGTTAAAGGAAGAAAACAGAGATGGTGTGATTTTCATTCTTATGCATATGAGACATGTAAAAGGGAAGACAAGTTTATTAGTTGTTTGTGTCTGCAGAGAACCCCATTCATAATATATAAGATCTAATTAAAGCAGAAAGAAATGGAATTTCATGTACAAATGAACTTGACTGTCAGTTAAAGAAACTTTGGAATGACAAATCAGGAAGGTGAGTTTGAAAATATGGCTTTTTAAAAATTATTTTAAATACCTCTATAGAATAATTATGGTCATTAAATGTACCATCCCCCCATTACCGTAATATTCTTTGCCAAGCCTGGTCTCTCATTCTCAAATTCCATTTCCTCCAGTTATTTACAAACTGTTCTCCTCCAACAATCAAGTACATTCAAACGGATTAGGGACAATATCTTGAACACGACCCACCCTTTTTTATTACAGTAACTTTCATTTGATTGGCCCCATTACTCTTGCAAGGATAAAATTAAGATGATTGAACAAAACATAAAGCAAATCATTAAGGTAGTTTATGTGAAACATATGCAGGGAAAATAATAAAAAGATTTTTGAAGCTCACTTTTTTAGGACACAATTTTCTGGTACATAAGGAAAAAGCTCTAACAGTCAGGTTTTTTAAAGAAATATCATAATGACATTAGTAATACTGCTAATGGACTGGTAATTGAACACTTTATTGAATATGCTGGTATTCGTCAGTAATATGATCTACAAAATGAATAATATCCCTGAGTTTATTAAGATTGAAGTAGCAAATGAGCTGACAATGCTTACAAATAAAAAAATATATAGGCTATTGCGCTGACAATGGAGGAGGGGTACTTTATCTTAGCAAGAAGGAAAGTATTGAAACTTTAAAGTGCTTATTTTCTAAATGTAATAGATCATTTTCCTTCCAGTTGTGCGTAGGGACCATGATCAGGAAGGTGGATGGATCCCTGCCATGTCTGCACCAGGGAACCTGCTATAGAGACTCTCCCTGCCTTTAGTGAGAAATAAAATTGGGAGAAGCTTTCCCAATAACCCTGATGACCCCTACGCCCATCCCATTATATGCTCATATCAAGCTATAGTTTTGTACTACATAGTTTTATATAAAACTCTATAGAGTTTTATACTCTATAAAATCATAAATGACATTTTCCTCTTGCTGAATACATGTGATTGATGATGTTCCCCTCCACAAAATAGATTGTAATTTTTGCACAATGTCTTTCCCAATAGCTATATTGCCAACCTCTTTCTCTTTTCATGACAAAAGCATATTAAAATGCAAGAATCTAGGAAAGACATGACCATATAGATAATTTGAATCCTTATTAGTTTATGCAAGAGTAAATCATAAACAAAATCTATTATTTGTAGCAAGCCTTAGACCTAATCAGTTTGAAAGAAATAGTTTTCCATGACACTATGGGAGAGAAGTGACCTGTCATACATAACGAGTCTTCCATTTGGTCTAGTGACCAACCAGGATGAGACTCCATGACCTGCAAGAGAATGATGCTCTCCTCTCTTTCTACCTAGCTTGAATTTAAGAAGGAATCCTTGGGAGAAAATAGAGGCAATTTCTTTTGCTGTGTTTCAAAGCTAATACAATGTTTAAGTATCTGACCTTAGAAGTCAGACAGGCCTGAGTTCCAGTCCTGGCTCTTCTACTTGTTACATTTGTAATCCTGAACAAGTTACAAACTTGTAACTTGAAATTCTTTGAGCTTCAGCTTTTTAATCTACAAAATGAGGCCAATCAAAATAGAGTTTGAACCATTAACTGTTATTAGTAGGAGAAAGAGTAGTTATTTATCATTGTCTGGCATGTTTTCAGCAGAAATTTTATTACATAAAAGCTCCCTCCTTTCTCCTAACAAATGCATCAATCCTTCTGAATAAATATTTGTGCAAAACTGTTTTCCCAAAAAGTTATCAAAAGAGTTCAGTTTATTCTTTTTTAACATTGTCTGAATATTCAAATATCCTCTGAACAAATAATTACTCAGATTTAGTGAACCTAACATTAATTTGTTAAAAAACCAATCAGCAAGTCGATCCTGGAGCCTTTGATGCCAGAAATGAGTCTCGAAGGTGAAATAAATACAACAGACACTCCGGGAAGAGGTTACCAGCATGACCCAAGACTAAGAGGCAGGGCGGTAGATCTGAAACTTAAGTGTACATCAGAATCACCTGGAGGCCTCAGCCCCCATGTTTCTGGTTTAATAAGTTTCAGATAAAGCTCATGAATTTATGATTCTTTTATCATCGACTTAATGATGCTGGCTTGGGACCACACTTTAGAACCACTGATATAGGATAATGATTTGGGTGATTCCAGGGACTGTGGTTTGTCATTGATGAAATAATGCAATGAGCACGTACTGGAAATGGGCCAGAAGAGAAAGGACCCAGATCATGGGACAACTTGGACATCTACTGAGATGGGTACAAGTCTAGTTGAGGCTCAATGTAGAAGGATCAGTGCTATAGGAACAGCTGTGGGAGAGGAAAGCCTGAAACCCAGTTGGTCAGTTGAGGAGTTGGTGTAATAATCCAGGAGAGAGAGATGTTCCTCAGAGTGCAGAAGAACACGAAGTAGACAGAACCTGAGCATACAATCAAAGAATGGAAGGAACCTAGTTTGAAGATGCTCTTCAAGGACTTGTGATGTACTCACAATCTGTAATAAACTACATTAACCATAAAAGTTCTAAATGTATATTAAGATCATTTGGAATTACTTTATATATTTAAATCCATCATAAAATAGAACAGGTTTGAAATAACTTAGTTGGTGCCACCCAACTACTGCCCACTCTGACAACTTTTTCTATTTGGTAAACAATTCCCAGATAAAAATAATGGTACTTAATGTGCATTCAGTGCTGGCTCTGCACTAGGAACGGCAGTACATACACCTAGTATTTACTTTATTCTCAGCACACCACATAAAACAGGTGGTATAGCTAGTCCACTTTGCAGGTGAGGAAGCCATGCCCCCACGTTGAATCATTTGCTGTTTCAGATATCTTCCATTTGCCCCTCCAAATCCTCTCCCCATTCTTTTCCGCCTGCTTTCTGCCCCAGGAAGCTGACCTGGCGGACAAGCTTCCAGCTGGATTTCCCTAGTGGGAGAAATTGGCAGGAGAACAGAGCAGGTAACAGAGTCACATTGTATCCCTTCTTGTTCGCTGTATCACCCTTTGTTTTACAGCAAAATGTGGCAGAACCTCTGCAAGCAGCCCTGTCTACACAGCTTTCTCCCTTCTGGTTCCTGGAACCAGTTCTTCCCCACTTCCCTTCAGGTGGAGGTGTAGCAACAGCTATTCTGCTCCTGAGATTGGGGCACTGCATGAGCCTTCACTCTCCCCTTACAAACTGCTTACAGTTTTAACATTTGTCCCTTTCTGAAACTCTCTTCAAATTACTTTGAGCAATCACAAAACACAGCTAAAGGGTAGAAGGAGCAGGGATCCCGCAGACCCATTCTAGGTGCCAGGATTCTAGAGTGCTGGGGTGGGGGGAGGGGGGAGGCAAAGGAGACTGGTTAGAAGGTCTCCTCTCCTGTAGTTGGGAACTGAGTGCAGACAACGGCAAAGAATGACCATCTAGTTCAATGGATTTCTAGAAATCAAAAAAAGCTGAGTTTGAAAAAGACTAGCGAAGAGCCATTTCACTGCCCTTCTGTCCAGTTTATCTTAATTAGGAAAAACAAAAGACTCTCTACCCAATTCTCAATACCATTATGTGACAGCCATCGTTTGTTCAAAAACAGATAGGGTCTAAAGCACGGTCATTACGAGGATAACAAGGGGCAACCCTTGGTGTTCTCAGTCTCACACCTCGCTCTGGCGCCGGCCCCTTTCATCAGCAAGACAGCCATTAGAATAATGTGGTGAACAAAACAACAAGATGAGACAGGATGGAGTCGAAGTTTCTGTGAGGTTTCTGAAGAGGCTACTGACACGAACAACCTCATACATGCTGTAGATGACTTTTTTAATGGTGAAAATACAGTCAGAGGGCAACAAAGCTGCGTTCTAAATAATACTGTTAATAACGTTTTATTCTCTCATATTCATGTCCTGTTCAGTTAAACGAACTAATTTCTTGCTGTGTGTGGTATCGTACTCCTGATTAGAGAGTGTCATATATACTGATAAATACAGTTAGATGTAGCTAAACTACGATGCATGAAATCATCAGGAAAAAAGACGGACGTTCCACTTTCCAGAACTGGTTACAACTGTCCATCTGAGGTCAGAGAAGAGGGCAGTCGCAGCCCAGACACCGGTTCCACGTGCCTGTGTCAGTTTGTGTAAAGAGATAAGAAGCCACAAACCCCTGTCCTAACCAGAAGTAAGCTTAACTTGTGCGCTTGCCATTTTATGTTGAAATATAGTCATTCTTAATTGAAAAATCAAAGGTTATAGAAAAATTGCTCTAAAATTAAATATAAGATCTTGAAAACATGGCAATGTGACCACCATTGAGAAAATAATAGACTTGAGAAACTAAGAACAAATGAAAGTTACTGGATGTAACACACTTAATGTTTCCAGGAAAATTGTGAAGTGACCACAAATACCTATACAATACAAAAGAGGTTTAAAAATTCAGAATTTAGAAGAATGACATTTTTCTAACCAAGAATCAATTTCCTAATGAGTTAGAATATTCAGCATATGTGCACAAAATAACATGTGATATTTTATAAAATCCACTGGGATAATCACATTCAATATATGGTCAAAAGCAGTTCAATTTCTTTTCCCAGAAAGTGTCTTGTTAAATTGGAAATGAATGGAACACGAGTTCACCGTAAAATCCAGATCTCTTGCCTCTAAGTCCCAGGTTATTATCGTTTTAGTAAATTTCTGTTCTAACACATTGCCCAGAAACTATTAATAAAATGGCTTAGTTCCCTTGCTCTTACCCAACCTTCTGTCTGCTCCCTTGGAGTTAGTCAAGTGCATCTATTCCAGGTCATGGCCATATACAGCTGACTGAAGTGGACTGCAGCCTTGGATGGAACTTTCATTGCTGCCATTGATGTGATCAGTTCAGTCCCCATAGCCAAACTGTTCACGCAGCAACAGACATCCATCTCTGAGACAGCCACATTTAACAACCCCAGCATGCCTCGGTGGATTTACTTTCAGCCACAGACAAGTCTGACCCTGACATTGGGCAGGAGGTTTTCCTAGACTAGACAGTTATCTCAACTTAGATAATTCACCATGTACACAATGATGAACATGGCAAATCGGGGGGAGGACAAAAATTGTGTGAATGGTGAGCAAAACAAACCTGATGTCTAAAACAAATCTCTTTTCTCCTGTAATATTTGTAAGATGTATTTGTGTATTAGAAATAGCTAGTGTTTACTGGACCATCTTGAGAGCAGGACACTGCTCTAAGTTGTTGTTTTGTTGTTGTTATTGTTTTAATTTATTGTCTCATCAATCCTCTCAACATCCAAATATTGCAAACAGGCAAATTTTCCTCACCAGCTTTCAAAGGCTAGAAGAGTTTTATTCTCTCAAGAAAATGAATCAGATAATTTGGACTCACGAGTTCCCATGTGATGGGGCCAAGGCAAGTTACTAAACAGAAAGAAGAGAGTGAATGAAATTTTCCACTGTTTCATACCGGAACTCCTAGTTCCATTCTCACACCTCTGCTCACAGACCATTGTACCCAGGGTACCCAGCCTAAGGAGTTGTCCCTGAAAAATTTCAAAGAAAAATTAACTATTAGTCTAAACCCAGAGGTCAAGTTTTGAATGTGGGCCATCTGCTGCAAAGCCATGCCCATGTTCTAAATGTCCAGGTGACAAATAGCAATGACTTTTGAAAAAATACAAAAACAGCAAAAAATTTAATTGAGGCAATTAATATATCAAAGAAGACACAAATTGTACAAGAAAGGAAATACAATTACAGTACACTCTTTGGCTCCGAGTATATAAAATTAATATAAGCATAAGTATACAAACACTAACCTCTAGTTTATATATAAATAAATTATGTGGAAAAAATAAGAGAGGTAGATATAAGATAGATATTCAACCATGATAAAAGGAAGGCAAAGAAAACCAGATAGTGACTGTGGGATTCATTTATATGTATATACACACACACATGTGTATACATAAAATTGATCGTGTTCAAAATCATTAATTTTGGTCTGGTCTTATTCATTGTTCAAGGTTAATTCAATGAAGTTTAGGTTGATTTCTTTTTATACATTCGCATCCATCTATTACTTTTAGCTTGCAAGAAGAATGTAAGGATGGTGTGGTTTTTTTTTTTTTCATTATTTAAATTCTCAGAAGGAATGTAACTCTGCTCTGCACTTTTTTCATTAACTTATGGTTTCTTAGACAAGCATTATTGCATTAGTGCAGAACAGACAGGGAAACATTTAACAGAAAGCAGTTTTAATTGGGGCATAATCAGATGATGAAAACTTGTATTAGTCCAATAAATTCTACAAAATCATCCCAGCTGCATCCAGCGAGAAATGGGGTCCAGTTGGGTCTAGGGCTGGGGTGGGAATTTGGGCAAAATCCAAGAGTTAAGGCAACTGATAATGACACTACCCTACGGCCAGATGTGCCTTATTATTTTATGATCTTTTTCCCTGTATTACTTTTCTCTCTATTCTATGTTTTCATGCTTCTTTGTTTCCTATCACTCCTGTCTTCTCCCATGCAGTTAGCCAGCCAAATATACCTATTTAGCATGTATTATATATCAGGGCTCATAAAAAGTGTGTACATATAAACTCGTTAATCCTCACTACAGCCCTATGTGATGGGTGTTATTTCCATTTTAGTGATAAACTGAGACACAAAATGAACTCCCCAAATTCACACAGCTGGAAATCCTATGTTCTTCATTGTTACATTATACTTAATTATTACATATGGCTTCACAAGGAATGCTTTAAGGTGTTCTTGTCAGCTCCCTCCCTGATACACACACACACACACACACACACACACACACACACACAAGCTTCTCTTCTCTGGTGACTCAACAAAACCCAATGAATTCCATCTTCAACTAGTTTTCCCAAATTTGTCAGACTTTTGCCTGCAATGCAATTATTAGTCTTCCAATTTGCCTTTGGATTCCGAGACCACGTCTACCTCCCAAAGCAACATGGAAGGCTGTTGTTACAGGAAAATAACAAGGAAAAGATTTGCTGGCTCTGAAATCACCCATGTGACATGGCTGTTTTGGTTTTAGCCTCAGGGCGCCTTTTTCCTAAAGCTTACCTGTGCTTTATAAGCTGATGTGGGCAGACTGTTGCTCCTAAAATGAGGAATAATTCCTGCCTATTAGCAAGTGAGTTTACCTCCAGGAAACCACTGAAAGTCAGTACAAATCAGAAGAGTTCCGGCAGGAGCCTAAATTAACCTGCAGGAGCCTTTCAGCGCTGCGAGCAGTGTTACTCCCAAACACAACAAGGTCAGCCCAGTCACGATTTTGGCTCTGCTTCTAAAGTGGAAATGATTTTTGAAAGAGAGCTCGCCTGTTGCTTTATGTTGTGGGGAAGAAAAAAAAATATCAAGAAAAGGTGACTAATCAAGTGCTAGGAGACTTGAAAACAGAAGTTTTCTGATTAGCAATGCAAAGCTGGGATCATGTCTTCTTGTATTTGTCAAAGTGGGGAACATAAAATCCTGCTAACCTATTCAGCTAGCTAAAAGGTTTCCATGACAACTGTGGGAACTCGGAACATTTGGTACTCTTATCTTCAAAAATAACCTTTCAGTATAAGCAAGAGATTGTTAAAATCACTAACCCACCTCACCTTTCCAGTCCAAGATAATTAACTACCTGACCATTATCTCGGTCTCTTACTACCCTGGAAAGCTTGCAAATGGTCCTTTTACCCCGTGGCACAGAAATAAAGATTCAGGTAACTAGCCCAAAATAAACTGTGTTCAATCTCAGCAGGTTACAACTCTTCTACGTTTTGCCCTCATTAGTTTTCCCAGAGAAAAGAGAACTTACTTCTTCCATGCAAGGATTTATAGGCATAAGAATTGTTTCTTCTCTCCTTCTAAAGTCAATAAAGTTGAAAATAGACAAACAGGTATCTCATAAACATTGTCTTGAAAAGCCAGCAACACATGCTTATAGTAGATAATATGGAAAATACAGGAAAAATGCTAAGAAAATAAAAAAGCATCCATTATCTCACAGTTCAGAGAGCCTACCTGTGGTTCATTTTTACATATCCCCCGCTAATGTTTACGTCCTACCTCCATTTATTTTGTCTGTTCATTTTTTAAAAACTAAACCGTTCTTTAAGTTGCACCCACAGAGATAAGATTGGCTGATGGAGGATTTAGCGCAAAAACAAAAACAAAACACCTACTAGATAATGACATGGGGGTACGGTGCCTCTAAGACTGACTCCATGAAGAACCAAATGAGTACTCAATGAACATAATTAATACTCAACTGTAAGCAACCTACCTCACATGTGCATTTGGCATTTATATTTTTCCAAAAAGAGGCTCTGATTGGTCCATTGGCCATCACCCAACATGGAGCTTCTCTTTCCCTGGCTTACTCAGTTCTTGCCCACATGATGCGTTTAGCTTCAGGTATCAAAGTGGCAGAAATGTCACTGGTCCGTTTCATCCCTCCTTGTGAAGAACAAGCTCTTAAAGGTCCTGTATACATGATGAGGTTAAGATTATATACAATGTTATATCTTTTTCCCCAGAGATTTACTATCATCAATGGTGTTTCAGGAATGAGAGAGTAGGAATGGTCATCCCAGGTACAAGGAGTAAGAGGGTGATTATAGATAAATTAAAAACAATAATTAATAAATAAAGCCAACTAAAATTCAACCTGCTTTTTATTATCACAAGCTTTCAACATTCTAAACATCAGAAATAAAATACCACTCTCAAAACTTTTTTTTGCTGGTCTAAATTCTAAATATTTAGTGAAGACATTGATGGGTTTTACTAATATAATATATATTTAAGCTTCAGGTTACCACATTTTAGTTCCTTACATTTTAATAAATTTTGTAACTTACATGGGGGTTAAATAAAAGGACTCCCTGTGCTGTCCATGATTCAGATCAGCTACACATATTCCTCCCTCTTAAAAGGTAGTTCCACAGGGTTCAGAATCATTCCAGCTCACTTCGCGCGCCATGCATTCAACTCTGTTCTGTACATTTCGGCACTTAGCCTGACATAAAAAGTGGTAGCAGAGTGGTTATAAAAATGAAGAATCTGTTTTCATTTCATGAAGAACTCGAGTTGCTTCAGTCTGTCATTTGATGTGCAGATCACTTTTTGAAACAAGGAATTCAGTCTTTTGGTAGTATACTTTAAAAATATTAAATTAGCCCGGCTGGCGTAGCTCAGTGGATTGAGCGCAGGCTTGGAACCAGAAGGTCCCGGTTCGATTCCCAGTCCAGGCACATACCTGGGTTGCGGGCCGGGTCCCCAGTGAGGGCCATGTGAGAGGCAACCATACATTGCTCTTTCTCTCTCCCTTCTCCTCTCTCTAAAAATAAATAAATAAAATTAAAAAAATATATTAAATTATTATTTTTTCTGTTTTTTAATTATAATAGTTATTTTTAAAATATACTTTAGTTTATTTTCTTTATCAGCATGTAATCATGTAAAAAGTTTAAGAGGAACAAAATCTTGCTATTCATATTTTTTTCTGGCAATTATTACCATTTGTTTTTACATTCCATGATTATTCCTGAAAATTTTTTTATAAAGGAGGAATGGGAATTTAAAATGATTCATTTTATTTTTTTTTAATTATTTTATTGTTGTTCAATTACAGTTGTGCGCATTTACCCTCCCCCCACTCCACCCCAGGCAAACCCACCTCCCTCCCTTGCTTCCCCCCTCCCCCTTGGTTTTGTCCATGTATCCTTCATTGCAGTTCCTGAATACCCTTGTCCCCCTTCTCCCCTTCCCCTTCCCCTCTGGTTACTGCCAGAATGTTCTAAACTTCAATGTCTCTGGTTCTATTTTGTTTCTCTGGTTGTATTTGCTTGCTTACCTCAGAAGGGTCTTGGCTGTGGCTGATCTAAATTTCCCGGTAGCTGATCTGGCCTAGGTGCCTTCT
>PVJI01033383.1:0-11320 GCA_004026765.1 Micronycteris hirsuta
CCTACAAAGGAATTCCCATAAGACTGTCAGCTGATTTCTCAAAAGAGACCTTGCAGGCAAGAAGGGGCTGGAGAGAAGTATTCCAAGTCATGAAAGGCAAGGACCTAAATCCAAGAATACTCTATCCAGCAAAGTTTTCATTTAGAATGGAAGGACAGATAAAGTGCTTCTCAGATAAGGTCAAGTTCAAGGAGTACATCATCATGCAGCCTCTACTATATGAAATGTTAAAAGGTTTTGTATGAGGACTCAGGAGCGAAGGCACTGAGGCCAGATCAGCTACCGGGGAATTCAGATCAGTCACAGCCAAGACGCTTGTGAGGTAAGCAAGCAAAATACAACCAGAGAAACAAAATAGAACCAGAGACACTGAAGTTTAGAACATTCTGGCAGTAACAAGAGGGGAAGGGGAAGGGGAGAAGGGGGACTAGGGTATTCAGGAACTGCTATAAAGGACACATGGACAAAACCAAGGGGGAGGGAGGAAGTAAGGGAGGGAGGTGGGTTTGCCTGGGGTGGGGTGGGGGGAGGGTAAATGCAGACAACTGTAATTGAACAATAATAAAATAATTTAAAAAAAAAAGATCAGAGCAGAAATAACGAAATAGAGTCTAAAAAATGATACAAAAGATCAATGAATCCAAGAGTTGGTTCTTTGAAAAGATAAACAAGATTGACAAAGCTTTAACCAGACTCATCAAGAAAAAAAGAGAGGATCCAAATAAATAAAATCAGAAATGAAAGAGGAGAAATAACAACTGAATAACCAAAGAATTACAAAGGACTGTAAGAAAAATACTATGAACAACGATATGCCAACACTGGATATCGTGGACAAAATGGATAAATTCCTAGAAATATACAATCTTCCACAACTAAATCAGGAAGAATCAGAGAATCTGAATAGACAGATTACACCTAGTGAAATTGAAGCAGTAATCAAAAAACTCCCAACAAACAAAGGTGCTTGACCAGATGGCTTCACAGGGGAATTTTACCAAACATTCTGAGAAGAACTAACACCTCTCCTTCTCAAACTATTTCATAAAATTCAAGAGGAGAGAAGGCTCCCAAACTCATTTTACAAGGCCAGCATCATCCTAATTCTAAAATCAGATAAAGACACTACAAAAAAAGAAAATTATAGGCCAATATCCCTGATGAACAAAGACACTAAAATCCTCAACAAAATATTAGCAAACCAAATACAGCAATGCATCAAAAAAGATCACACATCATGATCAAGGGGGATTTATTCTGGGAATGCAAGGCTGGTACAACACTCACAAGTCAATAAACGTGATTCACCACATAAACAAAATGAAAGATAAAAGCCACATGATTGTATCAATAGATGCAGAAAAAGCATTTGATCAAATCCAGTACCCATTTATGATAAAAACTCTCAGCAAACTGCGATTAGATGAAACATACCTAAACATAATAAAGGCCATAGATGACAAACGCACTGCCAGCATCATACTCAATGAGTAAAGAATTTTTTTATTCAATTCTGAAATCAGTGGAAGCCACACAAGTTTTTTAAGAAATAAGTCTTACAATTACAACCGTGTATCAGCAAGAGTGAAAATGGTGGTGGGGCGGGGATAGGGAAAATAATTTACTCCAGAGAAAAATGAAGAGGGCTGAACAAACAGATTTCTAAGGGAAGGAACAGATGCAAGGGTTTTGAAGATTCAGAAGCAAGAGCTTAGTTTCCAATTAGAAGCAAAGAACAAAAGGAGTAAAGATGATTTGGGGATTTTCAGAATGGGTAACTGGAAAAATAGACATCTTAACTAAGATTAGGAAAATATCCTGCCATATTCTGATAGCATCAGCTAATACTAGTTTGTTTCCCAGCTGTACAGTTTGCTTCCTAAGGAGACTGTCCGCCCTCTCTACTTCTCTTATATTCGCCATGATATTGCTACCCAGCACGGCACTGAACTGAGTATGAGTAGTTCCAAATCAATATTTGGAGACTTGAAAGCATATTCTCCATTTTAACAAAATGACAATCAGCCCTGGCTGGTGTAGCTCAGTGGATTGAGCACGGGCTGGGAACCAGAGGGTCCTGGTTCGATTCCCTGTCAGGGCACATGCCTGGGTTGAGGGCCGGGTCCCCAGTGAGGGCCATGTGAGAGGCAACCATACATTGCTGTTTCTCTCCCTCTCTGTCTCCCTCCCTTCCCCTCTAAAATAAATAAATAAATAAATAAATAAAATCTTTAAAAAAAAATGACAATCATACTGTTGCAAACAGATTCTGAGATAAAACAATTCTAACAAAAATTAGTAGACAGGAAAATAAATTCAGAATGTGGCTTTAAAAAATAAGCATGAGAATATGAATGAGGAATCTAAAAGAAATACTAAATTTCTCATGGCATGAAGAATAACAAAGAGGTATGAGAACAAATCTTGGTCCTCAGAAAGGCCATTGGGGAGTGGAAGTGAGCAGGGCATGCAATTGGGTTACAGTTCCTGAGCGCAAGAGTTCCTGGCATAAACAACCTTATTCACAAGAGGACAAAACAACCAGTCCCTGCACTCAACAAAGTACTTGATTGTTCCTTTTTTTAACTGATAACTTAGAGCAACTGATGATAAAACAACCGATCTTAACTGTATCCATGTATTAAAAAATATATAAACACACAAATGAAATGCATAAACCTACTGCTTCTAAGACTTATCAGGCCACTCTTTTCCTTCCAACCAGAAATCTTAGGAGGGAAAAAGATAAAAGGAAAAGAGGAAGTAGGAGGTTGGAGTCAAGAAAAAGAGGGAAATAAAACTGTGCAAGTTCAGCTCAGTCACTCCTGCTGGGCACAATAGCTGTGCCAGCAAAGGACCAAGGCCTGCCCAGAGGACTGGATGCCTAGCATCAGGCAGATCATGAGATCGCCTTCTCTCCCAAGTACGATTTTCCAAATACTAATGCAGTGATTTTCCATTTTTCTTTGTTTTTTAAGCAGGAGAACTTTCTTACAGAAGTTCAATATAAAACAGATAAAAAGTAGAGCTGCTCTAGCTGGAAAAAGAGAGAGGAACTGGAAGTCTCATCGATTCAGCAACCTCCTTTCTGGCGTCATCCCCAAGGAAGCATGTCTATGGAAATCCTAGGGTTCCGAGAGATGGATTCGTCTCAATTTGTGGGAAAACTTTGGTTCATACTTCTGCTTCAGTTTCTGTACCTATAAAACTTACAGTATTTACAGCTTGAAAACAGATTATGAGCCATACTAATAGTCACAAGACTTTTAAATTATAAAAAATATTAAGTATTAGCAAATTTCTAAGACGACTAGAAAGGCATTTGGAAAATAAAAATCCTAAGAATTTTGAGAATGGAACATAGTCATGCTCAGACTGACATTTAAGACATCCTAGGGAAGTGTAATAAATGTTTCTGCTGCTGTAGTACTCCTCTGGGTGGGTAACAACAGCCAAGAAGACTCTGCTTGCTCTAGGCCATTAGTAGGAGAATTTCCTTTCATTGTGTTCAAAATACACAATGAAAGTGAAGACACAAAAACATAAAAGATATGAACAATTAGAAGCTTCCATTCCCAGGCTCTTAACTGCAGTATATTTGAGACAGGCGGCTTATGCAGAACAAAAGGAGTCACAAAAAGAATGCAAACCCATCATGGTTAACAATGAATTATAATAATTTTCATGTATTACATCGTTACTATGAATTATAACAAATCCATAAGCTTTACATACATTATCTCGTCTGTAGCCTTATTGTGGAGACCAAGATAGAGTTAACACTGATTATTATATATTAGAGAACTTGGTTGAGAACAAGAATATTACTTCTTGGAAGTTAAAAGGGCGGATGTGTCATTCTTGAACAATGGAACCAAAAAACAAAGGCTAAGAAAGTAGATCAGGGAGACGTCAGAACAGTAATGATATCCTTGGTCTCATCATATCACCATGTTTCTAGGCTGGAACACATATCTAGTTAGTAAAACAAGAGCAACGATGTAAGTGGACTCTAACCCAGTATTGTCCAATACAGTAGCCATTAGATTCCTGTGGTAATTTAAATCAAATCAAATAAAAATATAGTGCCTTGTTCACTCCAGTCCTCACTGATTTTATTAGTTCTCTTTTCATGTACGTAAGTACTAGATCCCCAAATTCCTTGCTATGAGACATTCCATTTTATATATATCTTCATACTTTTCTGATATCTGACATATCATCAAGCATATACTAGATGCTCGAAAAATGTGTTCATCTAATTTTTGGATTGGGAAGAAAGTCAACATTAAAATAGTGGCTGAACATTTTTGTAGTGGACAAGGAAGCCAATAATTCTATATAAAGATAGAAAGTTTCAAGTAAGCAGTATAATCTAATTTCATAATTTATTACCACTGACCAAACATGTAAATCATACTTAGGTTATCTGACTTCTCTGTGGTCCAATATAAATATTAGCAGTAAATGACCCTAGGTAAAGAGCACTTTTAACTTTTCAAAGTGTCTTACACACAAGCCCTACTTATATACATATTGACTTAAATTGTCGTATTTGTTTTTATTGGGGTTCAGAACAAGTCACCCCTAGATGTGCCTCTGTGGTATGCAGATTTTTTTTTAGCTAAAGGCAACCTGGACCTTATGGGCTCAAGAGAAACTTCAGCCCCCCAACCCAACCCTTTTAATTACCTAGCAGAATTTGAATTAGGGGCCTTGCCCATAATAAGAGATTATCAGAGATAACTTTTCTGACCTATCTATATGGCAGGGCAAACTACTAATTACTGAACATCTGTTCTTCTTATGTCCGTACAATGACCTTCTGAAGCCCCAAGGTGCCTTATCTCATCCTTAACTCAAAATGTCATATATATGTCATTTTCCCTGTCTGCCTCTGAACTTCCCAGGTATGTGGGGGTCTTTGACTCTCTCGTGTGTGGGGGGTTCCCATGCATACACATGCAATTAAATTTAATTATTTTCTCTTGTTAATCTGTTTCATGTAGATTTAATTATTAAACTAGCCAAAAGAACCTGGGAAGGTAAAGGAAAGTTTCTTCCTCTTCATAGTTACATTTGGAAATATACTCACCTCACCAAAAAAAAAAAAGAAAGAAAGAAAGAAAAGGAAAAGAAAAGGAAAGAAAAAAAAAAACAAGAGTAAGGAAGACTCAGACACTGATTACTAGAAAGTAATGATTATATAACCTTATATATAAAAATTCTCCTTTATAAAGGTGAACTCTCAAATGAGTGCTAAAAGTTAAGGGTAGATAGCCTGAGGCATAACTTAACTTTTATTTTCATTCACTGATTTAATTACAATTCCTTATAAAGGAACTAAGAAAATTAAGTAACTAAATAAGTCTAAAATCTTCTTGAGGGCCTGCAAATCAAAAGGTCACCAATTTGATTCCCTATCAGGGCACGTGCCTGGACTGCAGGCCAGGTCCCCAGCTGGGGGTGTGTGAGAGGCAACCAAAGACACGCCAATGTTTCTTTCCCTCTCTGTCTCCCTCCCTTTCTCCCTCCCTTCTTCTTCTCTCTCTAAAAATAAATAAATAAACAAATAAATAAAATCTTTTTGATAAATTACTAATTCAGCAGCAGGAAACAACCGCTCTAATAAGTGGCTACTAAGGGAAAGCAACTTGAGAAACAGAAGAGAGTTTTATTAAGTGCAATTAATTACCAGAAAATTAAGTTTCAACAGGTAGAAAAAGATCTACAATACAGCAAATCCCCAATAAGACAGATTCGGCAGGAAACCCTAAATCTCTCTTTTCGGCTGTTAATGCTGTTCTAACGAGCATCCAATAATGTTTCACCTTCCTCACGGACCACCAGAAGGAAAGAAAAGCCATTACCTAAGGATGTTGGGATGGGAGAGTCTATTCATAAGCTGCACTTCCTTCAGCATGTTTGCCCGGTTACTACTCAGCGTGTTCATCTTAAGAGCCATCACCTGACCAGAAGCTCGGTGCCGCACCTGGAAAATAAAAAAGAACAAGAAAGGAGGCTCAAGGGCAGCAGGAATATGTGAGGTCAAAGTCTCCACATGTAGAACATGCCAATTTAGATAAAACAGACATGGCAGGGAACGTTTTTCTGTAAACTCTGTGATTACATTAGGGTCTTACTTCCATTAATGAAAATGAATTTATTCCATCCAAGACCAAAACTGTTTCCAATTAAGCTGGCCAGAAAAACACTGTTAAATAACACCTCAAGAAAGAATGTCATTTTTTTTTAGTGTCTTACAGAATATGGGAGAAATTTACTAGCCTGGTTCCTCATGGCTAACACTGCCGAGTCTTAGCACACCAAGAGGAAAAAGTCCCTTTTGTGGACTGTTGTGGAATTTACGTGTCCACAGAAAAGATATATGCACAAGCCTTGTATAACACTAAATGAACAACAGAGCTGTCTTTATAGGACTCTAAAGACACAACCGCAACATGATAAAATACGTATCTATAGAAAAAAAGCATTTCATGTTAAATATAGAAAGAAGTTGGTAAACCTTTTAAGGCTAATATTGTAGTAACCCAACCAAAGTACTTTGTAATCATTTATACACACTCAAGTCAGATACATGGGCCACACAACCTACACTATTTCCCATACACACAGAGGAAAGTTCACTTCTAAAACATTCATCCACTATAGAATTCTATCTATTTTACATGAAAAAAAATATTATTTTATAATTTCAGTCCACACTCCACAGGTTTCAAAACCCACAACACTTTTCTTACAAGAAACTGAACTATGTTTTCACCCTCTAAATGTGGTCGTAGTAGTAGCAAAATAAAACTATCAGAGAAAATAGTTTGTCTTACCCAAAAGAAGCTCAATTATTCACTGACATGTGCGTTCCCTACTGAGAAATTATGAATGAGGCAGTAGAAAAATAAAGTACCAAGGACCTCATTATTCTCTGGTCAAAATAATTCATTTCAGATCTTACGCAGCAGGGACTTACTATACAAAAATGCCATCATCCTATGGACTTTAAGAGTATTATTTCAGTATGTTATACTAGACCAAGTGGAAATTCCAATAGAAAACAGGACAATCTACTTAACTCTTTAATCTCCAGAAATTCCTTGAAATGACAATAGCCCAGAAATTTAGTGTATTTATTAATACAGGGCAGACATCACAGCTTATGGTAGAATTCAAAGAAACAATGTCTTAGAGTAGCCAGACAGAAGAAGGGGAAAGAGGAAGGAAAACACTCAGAGCCACAGAAACGATGATCAGAAAAACTGAGGCAGAGCACTGGCTGTCTCTCCCCTCTTCTAGATCACTTAGTGAGATTTGGAACCGAACTCTCTTTCCAGTGCATCAATGATTCTGTTGTCATGTACCTCGTGACTGATGAAAGAGAACTGTCCTTCCTTTTCAGATCCTGCATGGATAAGTTAAAAGAGACATTTATATACAAAGAACACACTGACAGTATTTTTCCAACTCTATTTACAGAAGACATCTGTGTTTTAATAAGAGCTCTCTGCATTCTGAAAGTCATTCTTCTTTCTTTTTCCATCACCTGAAAATTATCACTCTGAGTTCTTAACAAAATATCTGCTTTTAAGACAGTTTGACATTAAAACAATGTGTGAAATTCAGGGATAAACAATCTATGTTTCAAACTAATCAGAAAGAACCCTACTTCCTTAAGCAAGTACACAGGATGATGAACATATTCATAACTCATCGTATTTTGTCTTTCATCTGCATAAACTATTCTTCTCCTTTATTCTAGCTTCTCAAATTCTACTTATGGTATCTTCCAAGCCACACTCAAATATTCCATCCTTGCTGAAGCCTTCCTTGATTCTCTCTGGAAATTATTTATGGTTTCCTTCTTTATACTACATCAGTACAACATTCATTACACCAGTATTCCACTCATCAAATAGTTCTCTATATAAATATCTTCTCACTAGGCTCTAAAGTATCTTGAGATCAGGAAGTACTTGTATATTAAAATTCATTCTTGTCTTACAGTGCCTAGAAGGCCTGGAACATCATAAGGGCACAGTAAAAACAATAACAACAGTTAAATGATACTTCTCATATAATTTTTAAGAGCCAGTGAATCATTTATTTATGCAGGTGACTTCTTTGGGGTGAGTGGTGGGGAAGAGTGTTTTTCTTTTTCTTTTTTTTGGTGGCAGAAGATAGGAGGAGGATGGAAACAGAAAAGTAGTATAAGATTTGGTCAAAGTGCTCTGGAGTTTACCATGTAGAAAAAGATAAACAATAAACTATATGGCTAGTCAGATAAGAAAGAGAATAAAGAATAAAATATAACACAAGAGGTATTTTATATAGATGTTGCTGGGATGAGCACTTAGGGGAAAACCTCATGGAACTTCAGTGAAATCTCAAAGGATTAATAGGTTTGGATAGATTTTTTTTTAAGTATAGAATAGACTGTGGGAATTCTTTTCACACGAATGAAGAAAGCGTAGCCCTGGGATTCACGTGTGTGAGCAAGGCCTCCACGTAAAAAATCTCCCAAGCCGGCATATGCGGATTCATGTCCGTGGAGAAAGGAATTCTTTAAAAGGAAATTTAGCTAACATATTTCTTAAAAATTTACTGCCTTGCTGGATCTTTCCCCCCTGGATCTAGGGGCTTATGCTAATGAATGCCCGGGCTTTTTCCTGCCACAATGTTTATGGTTCTTGAGTAGATAGCCCCAGCTAGCTATCCCTCAATTTACATATCTGCCCCTTTGGTGTACCACCCCCGGTCTTGTCTACCACCAGACCTGAATATACAATCTATGCATAAGTTAATGAAGACCAATCTGATGCTCTGTGCCCCAAATATTCAATAAAAACCCCTGGACCCGCCCGGCTGGTGTAGCTCAGTGGATTGAGTGCAGGCTGGGAACCAAAGGTTCACAGGTTCGATTCCCAATGGGGGCAAATGCCTGGGTTGCAGGCCAGGTCTCCAGTGCGGGCCACGTGACAGGCAACCACACATTGATGTTTCTCTCCCTCTCTTTCTCCCTCCCTTCCCTTCTGTCTAAAAATAAATAAATAAAATCTTTAAAAAAAAAACTACTAAAAAAAAAAGAAGCACAAATAGGTAGTCATAGAATAGCCACGGGGATATAAAGTACAGCAGAAGGAATGTAGGAGCCAAAGAACTTATATACATGACCCATGGACATGAACAATGGTGGGGGGATTGCCTAAAAAAATAAAAATAAAAATAAAATCGAAATGCTTGATCTAATCCTACCCCAACAAAGACAGATTTTATTTTATTTTATTTTTCAAGTATACATGAAAAAACTTACCAAAAATGCATGGGTACTACATCATAAAGAAATTCTCAAAAAATTTTAAAGAATTAATGTGGTTTTTGAACCACATTCCTGGAGCACTATGAAATAAAATTAGAAATCAACGATAAAAAGATAATTAAAAACAAGAATAGTGGAAAATACTAATTCTTTACCCAACATCTTAGATGGCAGTCCGGCAATTTTCCTTGCAGCTAGAGTGGGCCAGGTGACTGAGTTCTACTGAAGAGATTAAGAAAAATTTCTAGGTAGGGATTCTGAGTATGCTACTGGTTTCCTGGTGAAATTGTCCTTTATCCTTCCCCCTTTTTATAGACTGCAGCAAAGATGTGTGGTGTTTGCATCAAAAAAGTAGCTATCTTGTAAACAAAAGGACAAAAGCCACATACTACAGACACAGGAAACTAGAAGAAAATTGGATTGTTGATGACTTCCTTCAGCAGATGCACAGCACAGGAATTTCTCAAGACTTCTTGAGAAAAAGTAATCTCTTATTTGAATAAGCCACTATGTTTGCGTTTCTGTAACTTACTGCCAAAGACAATCCTGATTTGCAAAAGATTAAAAAATGAGTTAGAGACTTCCGCCAAGATGGCGGCGTAGGTGGACGCACTCGCCGCCCGCACATCCAGAGTATCTAAACAACTAACGCAGTAGCGAAAAATTAAACAACCAGAACGGACAGAAAAGAACTGAACGGAAGTCCGACACCCAAGAGGTTGGAGAGGATGAACATCCAGGCTAGTAAGCGGGGCAGAACCAGGCAAAGGAGCGGAGTGAGAGGCAGTTTGCCCTGAGAGACTCACGCCATCAGCGCCTGAACAGGGCGCGTCCCTGTACAACGGGTGAATCCCGCAAGCCGGCGTTGCTGCTGGAGAGAGGCCAGAGAGAGCCAGCAGAATCGAGTCTGGAGGAAAAGGCCGTGGGGAAACCAGGAGCGGAGGGGTGATGGGAGCCCGGTGAACGGCAGCCGCCAGTGCTTCCTCCCAGGCCCCGCCCCCAGAGGAAACGTCACCCAAAAAGCGACCTGGGTTGCCGGCACTGGCGAGCCGACAAGTGCACCGAGATAAAAAAGAATGAAAATGGCCAAAATGAAAGATCAGAACAAATTACAACTAATGGATGACGACATAGTCAACCTATCAGATGCTCAGTTTAAAATGCTAGTAATTAAAATGCTAACAAACCTGGAAGAAAGGTGGACACAAATAATTGAACAAATGAAGAATACGATAAGGATAATGGAGGAAGATTTACAGGGAACCAATAGGAAAAAAAAGGAAGCTGAGACGCAAACCAATGGGGTGGACCAGAAGGAAGAAACAAGAATTCAAAAAAATGAGGAGGGACTCAGGAACCTCAGAGACATTTGTAAACAACCCAACATCCGGATCATAGGGCTGCCAGAAGGACAAGAAGTTCAACAAGGAATTGAACGTATTTTTGAACAGTTAATGAAGGAGAACTTCCCAGACCTGGCAAAGGAAATAGGCTTCCTGGAAATCCAAGAAGCTCAGAGAACCCCAAAGAAGTGGGACCCAAAGAGGAACACACCAAGGCACAGCATAATTACATTACCCAAGATTAAGAATAAAGAGAAAATCTTGCAAGCAGCAAGAGAAAAGGAGACAGTTACCTACAAAGGAATCCCCATAAGACTGTCAGTGGATTTCTCAAAGGAGACCTTCCAAGCAAGAAGGGGCTGGAGAGAAATATTTCAAATCATGAAAAGCAAGGGCCTACAACCAAGAATAATCTATCCAGCAAAACTTTCATTTAGAATGGAAGGACAGATAAAGTGCTTCTCAGATAAGGTCAAGTTCAAGGAGTACATCATCATGCAGCCTCTACTATATGAAATGTTAAAAAGTTTTGTATGAGGACTCAGGAGCGAAGGCACCGAGGCCAGATCAGCTACCGGGGAATTCAGATCAGTCACAGCCAAGACGCTTGTGAGGTAAGCAAGCAAAATACAACCAGAGAAACAAA
>PVJI01033384.1:0-11334 GCA_004026765.1 Micronycteris hirsuta
ATTCCATCTTTTTACATTTAAGTGCTGAATCCCCCTGGAATTTACTTTGGTGTCAGGTGTGATTTATGGCCCACGCCTAATTTTTTGCAGATGGGTACCCACGTCATTTCACATCATTTAGCAAATGATCCATATTTCCCCAATGAATCGCCACGTTTAACATATGCTACCTTCCCACACATATTTGAATTTAGTTTTGAACATTCTAGTCTGCTGAATTCCCGCCACACAACATAACTACATTGTTTTAATTATTGGAGCTTTGTGTTTTAACACGTGGTAATGCTGATTAGTCTCAGGTTTTTCCATTTTTAGATTTTTTTCCAGAATATTCTTGCTTTATATTTTTCAATGAACTTTAAAATCATTTTGATGCCTCGGGGAAAGATCTGTTGTATTTTTATTAGATGACGTTGAATTTATAGATTAACTTAGTGAAAATGGATATATTTATGATTCTGAGTGTTCTTATGCAAAAACACCCTGAGCTTTCATCTGTTCAAGTTCCCTTTTGCGTTCTTCAGTTTCACTGTATAGTTTTATCCATTAAGAGCTTGTACCTCTCTTGTTATAGTTATTCTTAATTATCTTATCTTTTTTGTTGGAATTACTATTGGACTTTTTTATTTCATTGTATCTTCTATCTACCCACCTACCTACACACACACAACCCCTGCATCTCAGGTCCCGCCAATGACTACTCTGGCGTCCCTATTACTTCCAGAAATTTCTTGTACTCATATTGGCTTGCTCTCTGTGATTTGCCTTTGCCGAAAAGAAGGAATCATATCTGTCAGGTTTGCTAACCTATCCCCAACCCCCAGCACCTGGAAGAGTATGTGGCTCACAGTGAGTGGGTCATTACATATCGGATGATTAAATGTTTAGATCAAAATTTCCCAGGACCAGAGGTGAGGGTTACTTAATGGTTTCTTAGATGAGGATCTTCCTGTCAGTCGGAAATCTTCAGAATATACAGATGTTTCCTCGCCCTGGAAGCCAGACAGAGCAGAAGATTGTGGAAAACAGCTGGCTCAGCTGCCTGTGGGTCGATCCCAAACACGATGTTTCTTTCCAGGCCTGAAAATCGACGGATACTGTCCAACACAATGTGGTTGCCTGTGACATTTGATGCATTTTCGAACCGTATTAAATCAGATTCCTCATTGGACTCAAAACTTTTTATCTTCCACATTGCTCTTTGAAGTTGATACTTATATGTTTCTGCCTCACCTGCTGTGCTGCAAAGCACAGCAATATCCTTGCAGGAATAACCACGTTCCAAGAGAAACTGGAATTTCTCTGTTATACCAACCACCACCTGCTCCAAGTCTGAGTACTCCATGATCTCCAAGTTGCCTGGGACACCCTGAGCCCATTCAGCTTCAGAGGGCATCTTCAGGGACCCAGTGGGGATGTTTGCTGGTGGATTTTCTCTGACCTTGTACATTATTTCCTGTAGGTAGTTGGCTATTGGATCTGCATTGCGGACCACTCTGGTGAGCTCTTCTCTTGGATACTGGTCTTGGAGACGGGGGAGGCCACTGTTGCTCGTGTGACTCGTCTGAAAGTAGTCTAAAAAGATCCAGAGAATTCCTGGACTATCCTTTCCCATCTGAGTGATGGCTTTTGCCTTCATATACCAGTCCCCATCTTCAGTGCGGAAATTCTGAGCTTCATCAATGATGATGTGTTTAATATTTTCAATGTTTGGGCTTTTTTTCATGAAGGTTTTTCGGGTCATTGCCTGGCAGATGTTTTTGTGGCTGAAAATGTAAGAAACACAGTTAAGTTTCCCCCAATAAAACAAAGGAAGTTGAGTCTAATCTTAATTTCCTTTGGACATGATAAATACAATATGAACCTTAACGTAAACTTAAAGGCACCACAAATTTACGTAAGAAAAGAAAGTGAACATGGTCAGGCTGCCTACCTCACGAAGTCCTGCAGGGGCCTGTTCTCACAGATGTAAAGAATGTCACTTGGTTGACAGTGAAACACATTACTGATCTTTTCCATGATCTTAAGGGCCAGGATGGTCTTCCCTGATCCAGGTAAGCCATGCACAAACAGCTCTCTGGTCTTGTGAAGGTTCTTTGAAAGCAGCTCATACTGTTTATCTGTGAGCAGGTTCAAAACCTCACAGCCCAGCTCTTCACTTAAGAGAGATCTGAACCCACGCAAAACTACCACAAGGGACTGTAACAGAGCTTCCATCTGCTGTGTGGTCGTCAGTTTATAGGACTCAGGGTATTTTTGCAACTCAGAACTGCAAAGGTCCCATGATGTTCCATCAGGATTCAGCAGGAAGGCGAAGGGAACGACGCGCAGTTTTCCGGTGTAGCCACCTGTGTTCACCAGCTTCAGCTTTAAGGCACGGGCGACTCTTACACAATAATCCTTCCAGCACTCGCCGTGCTCGCTGAAGATGGTGAAGAGGATCGGACTTTTGTCCTGGGAAACTAGAAGAGCATCGCAGATGACACCCTGCTCTGCTGGCAGACCCACGTCCACAGCCCAGCTGTGAGAGAAAATCAATATTCCTTGAGAGACATCGTACATTTGCTTATTTATTAAGTTTCTGAGTCCTTCGTGTTGGGAGAAGAGTTCCTTGTAGAGGCTCTGTGGTCTGTACAACACGCTGTCTGCTGACACTAGAGGGCAGAATCGGACTCGGTTAGAGAACTCGCCAACACGCTGGCTGTCATCCTTACATGTAACAGATCCCATCACCTTTGCATCTCCCGTGCGTTAGTACCAGGCTGCGCATTAGGAACAAGATAAAACGATTCCAGGCCAATGGAGCTGATACACGACCGGCACAAAGAGAGACAAACAATAGTTACGACACCACATGGTGGATTAATGGGAAAGAAGGGCACAAAGCATTATGTGAACACCAAGGAGACGTGCAGCTTAGAGGAGAACGTGAAGGCCTTTATGGAGAAGGGAACACCTGAGCTGCTTCTTCCAGGGTGACTGGGAGTTAGCAGGAGAAGGATGGGGGAGTAGAGAGACCAGCAAACCAGTACACGAAGAAAGCACGGAGGCGAGAAGCAGCAAGGTACATTCAGGCACCTGCGGGCAGTTTGTGTGGCTGATGTCAAGTGAGAGGAAAAAAAACGGAGATGGGGAGGCGTCACAGCGCCGTGTGAATGCCTGGTGGTGCTGACCGCGGTTAACAACACGGGATATGCTTGCACGTTGCTAAGAGGGATCTTAACTGTTCTCAACACGCACACGCACAAAGGGTAGTTATGTCAAGGGATGGGTTTGTTAACTCATCTTATCGCGGAAATCATTTCACAATGTACACGTGTATGAAGTCATCACGTGTATGAAATCATCACATGACACACCTTACACGTGGTGGCGTGTCAGTGAGAGCTCCGTAAAGCTGGGGGAATACCTGGCAGAGGGTACATGCCATATGACTTCCCCCACACGGCGCTCTGCGAAAGGCAGAGCTGCAGGGATGGAGGACAGATCAATGGCTCCTAGGGGTCAGGGGTTGGAGGAGACTTGGACTCCAAAGGGGCAGCAGGACGGAGCCGTTCGGGGGGGATGGAACTGTTCTGTCTCTTGACTGTCATGGGGGCATGCGAATCTACACATGTTTTAAAAATCTTTAATCTGTTTACAAATAAAATCCCATTTTATATTTGTAATTTTTGAAAATTAATTCTTAAAAGTGCTTTTTAAAAAACAGTTTGGCTTTTCATATATATATGTGTGTGTATATATATATATACATATATATATGTATATATAAACAAAAGGTTCACTTTTTGGGGTCACAAGCCCAAATTTGGAATCTAACCAAAACTATGAACCCTCTCCTTAGAAAAAAACACAATACACACAAAATATGAATTTTTAATTCCCCATAGAGGGAAGAGACAGGAACGAATCCAGTTGTTGTGCTTGGAGGATGGAGGATGGACTCTTCAACTGGTAAAGATAATGCAAAAAGAATACTTAATACAGAATGCTGGGCAGACTGTAAAGAAGAAACAGAAGATCATCAGAGGGAGAGATGGGTTTTGGAAATGCTCAGCCTGGGACTCCTGTGGTGCATCAAGCTGTCCAGCAAGCAACTGGACACACCAGCAAGGTTTGCCGGGGCTCAGAGAAATACTGGAGTTATTTTCTAGAAAAGTGGACCAAGGTCAGGGCACCTCCTGTTACTGTTTCGATTTAACATCATTCTGGGATTATGGGCCAATAAACTGAAACGCGTAAGGAAAATAATATATATAAATATAGGAAAAGTTAGTTCAAAATGCCCTTTGCTTTTGCATTAATAAAAGCATTAAGGAAAATGTTTGGAAATGGCATAACTTAAAACTATGAGCTCTCCAACTGCCAGCAATTCAGAATACAAAATTATCATATAAAGATCTCATTAGAGGAATAAAATTTACTATATGATCAGTAAAGAATGGGGTAAACCTACGAGTTAACCTGGGACAAGATGTACACATACGTTGCCAGATGTAGCCCTGTGCTTGCATGCAGCTGTGGTGGATACACTCTCACTGCTGAATGATGGTCCATTGTGTGAATATGCCACAATGTATTTATGCATTATTGTGACTGACAATAGATAATTTGGTTGTTTCCTATTTGGGGTATTACAAATAGAGAATTTATGAGCACTATGAGATATTGGCATACCTCCGATTATAACCATTTCCTGATGCTTGTGTACACGTTTTACTTTAGAAACTAGAAAGAATTGCTGAATGGTTGAGTATGCAAATAACCAATTATACAAGATAATGTCAAATTTGTTTTCCAAAG
This sequence comes from Micronycteris hirsuta, assembly GCA_004026765.1. Classification (NCBI taxonomy): domain Eukaryota; kingdom Metazoa; phylum Chordata; class Mammalia; order Chiroptera; family Phyllostomidae; genus Micronycteris; species Micronycteris hirsuta. Next base: position 4,804 of record PVJI01033384.1, read on the forward strand.
GGATTAGGCCAACTTAAATTCCCAGCTACAATGTAAAAAAGATCCTGATTTCCCACAGCCTCTCCAACAGCTGCTATGGGTTAGTGTCTCTTCATGTCTTTATTGGGCATATATGTGTGTTTCCTTTTCTGAGAAATTCATTTTTATAACTATTGCCCATTTTTTCTACTGGGCTGTTTGTTCTTTTAAAAATGTATATAAGTTCTTTATATATTCTTGATACCAAACCTTCATCAGCTACATGGATTGTAAATATCTTTCAAGGTTGAAGTTAAATCTTTCACTCTTTTGAGGAGCAGAAGTTTTTAATTTTAATTTAGTGACATTATCAGTCCTTTTGTTTAACCTTAAGTCTTTTGGGTCTGGTTTAGGAAATCCTTTCCTACCTGAAAGATACAAAATTATTTGTGTACATTTTCTAATAAAAATTTAAAAGGTTCTTTTCTGACATTTATGTCCTAAGACCTTCTGGAATTGATTTTTTCCTATAGCATGAAGGAGGAGTCCAATTCTATTATTTTTTTCCATATGGATGAGCAACCGACCTGTTTCCAAAGCAACCATCGATAATGAGTTACCTGGGAAGTAACGCTTCTGCTGCTCTTCCAAACATTCCAAATTCTTATGGGTGCACACAGTCCTGCTATGGGGTGTCGTGGATGACAAACTCAGCTCCAGGAACATCTCAGACAATCTGGAAAGATCTTAGGAAACAAGAATGAAGGGTTCAATATGCAAAAGCTAACCCCATCCCCATCTGATAGCTGAGCTGTGTTGCAAAGTCTCTCGCTTAGTCTAAGAACTCAAGTCTTGGCCCACATAAATTTGATTTACACCCAAGTCAGCTCAGAAAAGCCTGCTGATGTCTCGGGGGGCAAAACTGGTATGGAGCAAGTTTTTAGTCTTTAAGCTTTAATTTTATTGTATTGAAACCAACTATTTTTACATTTGTAGAATGCTCATATTGAAAAACTAGGGTTAGAAGGTGTGCTCCTGAGCTGGTTCTGAGATGGACTTTGTTTATCTAGACTTTTGGAGAAGGAACCACTGATTTTCTTTTGTCTACTTTCTCTCAGGCTTCCCTCTCCAACGTGGTTGCAGGTCAACAACGTGGCTCTTCGGCCCGTCGGTCGTGGTGAGTGTCACAGGTCGGCTCTCGAAAGGCAGAGCGGGAAAGGAGAGGGACAGCCATGGCCTAGTCACCTTTTAGCTCAAAAACGGAAGTGGGCTAAGAAGAAGGGGAGGATATTGAATCCAGGGAACCACACAAAATGGGAAGTCAGGGGAAAGTGAAAAGGAATTTCCTGAATAATTAAATGTTGAGTTTATAACCAAAAAAGAAAAGAAACTTGAATATGAGCACAAGAAAGGATGTGAAGATAGGAATTATTAAATCTAACAGCCCCCTGTACCACCTCCTAGTGGGTCAACTGGCCTGGGGCACCTGCTGAGCACAGGGTATTTAAGGTGGGCAGAGGGAAAGAAGGGCCATGCCCAGCCACGGCATCTATGGGAATTAATAAACCAGATAGCTGCAACTCAGAGAGTACCTCTATTTCCCTGGATTCTAAAACAATACCTCCCTTTCCTCCCTCCCATCCCCCACCCCCAGCAACATGACAGTGGCTGTGGATTCTGCTCTCTGACCTGGGTCGGCTTCTGTCATCCAAGCAACCCATTCCTTTATGGCCAGCTGGCTCACATAGCTGTCCTTCACCTGCCAGGCACTTGGCTCTTGGGCAAACGCAGCACAGCAGAATCGTTCCACCTTGACTGCACAGACATACCCATGGAGGGCCCCCCGATCGTGCACTTCAAGGAATTTGATTTCATATTTTATCTCATGCTTCTGGGTACAGAAATGATGGACAGGTAAGTTGCTAATACAGCTCCCAATGAAGTTCTTCAGGGTGGAAAGATCTATTCTCTCTTTTTCACATCCGATGACTTGAAGGGCCTCATCATGCACCCCCCAGAATATGTATCCTCCTTCAGTGTTTGCAAATGCAGACACACAACTGGGGAGACTCTCACTGAAGCCTTTGGATACTTCTGCTGAGAACATTTTAAATTCAACATGGGTGGACTTCATAAAGTTGAGCTTTTCCAGGTACTGAAGGTGAGGTCTGTCAAATAAAGCAGCAGCCGAGGCCTTTATGTTACTTTCGCTTTGTACACCATCCTGAACATTCTGTGGACTTGACAGATTGGAGCCATGAATATTCATAGGCGTCTGAGTCTTCCCCTTGAGGAATGCCAGTGCCTCCTGAGAGGTCATGACATTGTTAGATGTTTTATGTCTGTGGTACAAATTGGAGCACAAAGTAGCAAGCCGTACACCAGAGGACTTTGCGTTCCAGGATTTCACAAAAATGAAAAAGAGGTCTTTCTTTTGCATCTCATCTAAATAACCTTCAAAGATTGGATGCTCATTCAATCCTACTCCGTGGGTTGTGTAATTGTAGCCTTCATTCGCAATCTCGATCTTGACCACGCCCCCACCAGAATTCAGCAGAGCACAGATTGCCCGCGAGATGGTTTCATCCTGCGCCCTCTGCAGGCGAGGGTCCATCTCCTTCCTTTCCTTATTTCCAAGGATGACTTTTCCTACATTGACAACATACTCCGCAAAGTCTGCTTCCAAATCAATCTTGAGACTCATCTTCTCAGCGCTTTTCCTAGTCTTGCCCTGAGATATTCTCCTAAAAAAGCAGGAAGATAGAACCATTAGAATAGGGGCAGGTTGGAAATTGAGAGCTCCAGGCCACTCTTCCTAAGTGGGTCACTTCATTGGTTTCCGCGGAACTTGAGACCAGGTTCAGTCATGAAGGAAGGGTACCCAACAGACTGAGGAGCGACGCCTGCCAGAAGCCCACTGCCACCACAGAGATGAGCAGAGGCTATTTCCACGCCGATTTTAGGCATTGTTTCTGCCAGGTTCTCTAAATGACAAGCTCTCTCAAGACCCCTGAAGAGAACGGGCAGTATTACATCTCCCCGACCACACTGCAAGACTGAGAGCAGAGGCGAATGGCACACAACACCGCAGCCGCCAATCTTTGGCCAACCGTGGCAGCTGAGGAAGAAGAAGGAGCCATTCAACTGCTTCACACAGAATCAAAAACCCTCTATCATGAGAGACATCACTGTGAACCAAGAAGATGTCACACTATCTGGACAGTGTCCTAACTCTGTCATGCCCCCCCCCACCCCACGTATGTCTTTCCTCAAATATCTGGATGCAGGGCTCAAGAGATGAAGCCCAAGAGAGAGACCAACATCCCCTGGATGAGTGTAAAGACAGCGCCCAGGGTGATGGCAGTGGGGCAGGCCTCAAGGATCACCAGCCAAAACTGGAGCAGGATGGTAGCCGGCTTCAGTGAGTGGCACCTGAGACTGTACAATGGATGGAATTTAATAAGTTAGCCAACTGAGGAGGTGGGGACTTGGAGAACAAATTAGTAATAGGGATTTAAGGAAATATGCAAATACAGATACAATATAAGACAGTAACTAAGATGAAAATTAAAAGTAGTATAGAAAATAAAATATAGCCACAAGGCATTATATGGCACAGGTATAAATAAAACGACAGCCGTGATAACGTAAACTCTGAATGTTGCCCTGATCAGGAATGATGATATAATCGTGCGGTCAGGGTGTGGGGGGAGAGAGTGTAGGGAAAGAAAAGTGTGTGACATCAATTCCTCTATCTCCAGGAACGGACAATATCTAAAACTGTGGGGAGGTTGTTAGAGAGAGCACAAGCATGTCTGGAAATACATAGTGAAATACCGAGAGTAAAAGCCAGAGAGGCGAGAGCAGGAAAAGTGGATGAGGGAGTGGGCTCTGGGGTTTCTTCTTATCTTTTACAGAACTATGACTTTGAAAAACTGCCTACACGAGATTTCTGCTTCCAGTCAGAGTAGCGTGCCAGGGACTAGATTACCCTCCTGTCTGAAACAACGAAAACATTTTTGAAGAAATAATGGCCAGAAATTTTCCAAATTTGATGTAAATGATGCAAAATCAAGATCCAGATCCAAGATATTCAACCAGCACAAGAGACAGGAAGAATCCTACACCAAGCACATCACAATTAATTTGCTCAAAACTAGTGATAAAGAGAAAATCTTAAAAGTCATCAGAAGAAAAAGGTATATAATATACAGAGGAACAAAAAGTGAGATTAGATTTTTTTTTGTCAGAAACAAAGCAAGCGAGGAGGTAATGGATCAACATCTTTAAATCACTGAAAGAAGACAAATACTGTTAATCCAGCGTTTGACACCCAGTGAGAATATCTTTCACAATTCGGTTAACTCGACAACAAAAAGACAAGCAATCCAATTTTTTTTCCCAATGTGTGTTTGCCTCTCACATGGCCCTCACTGGGGACCTGGCCCACAAGCCAGGCATGTGCCCTGACTGGGAATCGAACCAGCAACCTTTTGGTTCGCAGCCCGCTCTCAATCCACTCAGCTATCCCAGCCAGGTAGCAATCCCATTTAAAAAATGGACAAAGGACTTAAGTAGACATTTCTCCAAAGAATATATAAATGGCCAACAAACACATGAAAAAATGCTCAACATCATTAGTACTTAGGGACATGTAAATCAAAAGCGCAATGAGACACCACTTTGCATCTACTTGGATACTAATAGTAAAAGGAAAACAGCAAGTGTTGCTGAGGGTATAGAGAAACGGGGTACGTATACATTGCTGATGGGAATATAAAATGCTGCCGCCATTGTGGAAAATAGTTTGGAAGTTCTTCAAAAAGCTAAGCATAGAATTACCATATGACCCAGCAATTCCACTCTTAAGTATATACCAAACAGAGCTGAAAAAAGGCAATCAAACAAATCCGTGAAATGCAAATGAGTCGTGAATGTTCACAGCCGCACTGTTCACAACAGCCAAAAGGTGGAAACTGCTCACATGTCTATCCACAGGGACACGGATAAACAAATTTGTGCCCCATCCACCCAATAGAATATTAATTATTAATATTAATATTATCCAGCCACAGAAAGGAATAAGATACTGATACGTGCTTCCGCAGGGGTGAACACCACAGTAAGTGAAAGAGCCAGACACAGAAATTCATTGTCACGGGCTGTGCGCTTATGTCCCCAGAACTTACTGAAACTCTAATCTCTGTCAGGATGGTATTAGGAGGTAGAGCCTCTAGGGAGTAATTAGGTCACGAGGGTGGAGCCCTTAGGATGGAATTAGTGCCCTTGTAAGAAGAGACATCAAAATACATTTAAAAAATCAATATATTGGACTTTGAGGAAGTCTTTTTACTGAAAGGCACAGTTAAGGGAATGAAAATACAAGCCCTTGACTGGAAGGAATATTTGAAAATGATATATCTGATTAAAAAGAAAAAAACTTGTATCTATCTAACTTCTTTTTTCCCCCTAACGTCTAAATAGAACTCTTGAAAGGCAATAAGAAAACAAACAGCCGGTTTACAAATGGATACAAGATTGGAACAGATATTTCACCAAAGAAGGTATAGAGAGAGCAAATACTTACATAAGGGGATGTTCAGCATCATCAGTCACTAGGGAAATGCCAATTAAAGCTGCAGCGAGATGACACTGCACACCCGTCAGAGCGACTGAAATGACAAGCCAGCCAGGTGCTGGTGAGGATTTGGAGGAAGGGGAACTCCCAGACATTCTTAGCAGAAACACAAGGAACAACCATTTTGGGAAAGAGTTTTCTAGTTTCATACGCTTACCACGTGACCCAGACACCCACTTCTAAGAACACAAATGAAAACATCTGTCCATGCAAAGACTTGTGCGCGAATGCTCATAACACTGTCATTTGTAAAAGCCATAAATGAGCAAACGAAATGCTCATCAACAGAAACAACAGGAACATTTTGGCTATCCATACAACGGAGGAGTACTCAGCAATAAAAAAGAAAGCACTATTGGTACCTGCGATGTGAATGAATCTCAATAATTATTCTGCGAGAAAGAAGAAGAAGAAGAGGAAGAAGAAAAATAGAGTGCATACTGCATGATTCCATCTGTGTAAAATTTTAGTAAATAAAAGCTATAGTGACTGAAAGCCGGTCACGTGTTTTTCGGGGGGGGAGTGGCAGGGTGGGGGGGGGAGTGAGAGGGAGGGGTTACAAGACGGCTTTTGGGGAGCGATGTGTATGTTCCCTATCTGGACAGCAGTGATGACTTCCTATGTCAAAATGTATCACCTTGCACACATTAAGTATGTGTGGTTTATTGCCTGTCAAAAATACCCCACAAGGCTATTAAGAACTACAGAGATGAATGATTATTAAAAATAAATAAAAGGAGACTTCCTAAGATGGCGGCATAGGTGAATGCACCGTACCGCCTCGCACAACCAAACAAGGGAAAAAAAAAGAAATCTACACATCCAAACGCAGCCAGATCTGACAGAAAATCATATTGAGAGGAAGTCCGACAACCAAGGAATTAAAGAAGATACATTCATCAAGTTTGGTGAACCAGAAGGTGCAGAGCGAAGGG